>UZAN01042244.1:10790-50078 GCA_900618425.1 Echinostoma caproni
TGTTTTGCTGAATCGGTTTCGTCCTCTAATCAAACTTTCCCTAATCATACTCCAAACCGTATCTACTTTTTCGCAGCCATTCTTCATTGTCGCTTGACTTGTATCATTACTTCCTTTTTCTTACTGGACGTGCTACTTCTGAGTTAACCAGGTGGGTCTATCTATCGATCGGTTCGACTGTTACCGCACCAGTAACTACTATCACCTTCATTTCTTACTGGCTCTCCTTCACCACTCCACATTCTCCATATTCGTAACCTGTTTGGCATCCGTCGATCCACCTCCGATCGATATATGCACACATGCACGAGAACACAAGTTCATTGGTATTTTGATCACCTACATTTGATTGGCTGGATGTCAACCATTGACCCTTGTGCACGCGCGCTTGTCACCGGGGGTATTCTGATCCTTGCCTTTGATTGAACTGCACGTACCCGCAGTCGTTGAATAGAACGCTTTGACAGNAGCCTTTGAAGGCTCCTTTGGACACAGAAGAATGCTGTTTTACTTGACACATTATCGTTTGATTGTGTCTTGGCAGTGTATACACGCACACTCCGAGTTGCCTCACGATTTGAGTTTTGTTCCCATCTTATATTACTCATTCGTTGCGTATAATAGTACCGTATTGAAAGATAATATCGCTTTTTGTTGGCCTAGAACTTTGCGCTTCACTCGATCGTTATGATGGATTTCCAGTGTGCAATCCACATCACAGAGATTCTATATGTTTTGCTTCTGTCAGTCGAATGCTATTAAAGTGCAGTATTACTCGATTTCAACGACGGTTGTCGGTGAATCCGTTATAAAATAAGAAAGCCCCAGTAAAATACACCATCAGAACGTAGCTATGAGAACGATAGGAGGCAAAAATATCGCTAGACGAAATTCATCCGACTGGTTTTATGACGCTCTGAATATCCCGGAGGATGTAACAAAAAACGGTGCTAAGGCAAGGGAAGTTGTTCGTAGATAAGCTTTGTGCACACTCAAAGTACTTGTTATCTTGTCAGTAATCTACAACTCACAGGTTATGTTTTGTTTTTCAGAAAATCACGTTCACCTTCCTTATCCGCGCTAGGGCTACTTAGAATTTCCTTCTGTCACATTTTGCCGCGTTTTGAAAGGTTGTGGGAATATCATTCACCAAACCAAGCTTGTCATCAAATCACATTCAGATTGATAGCACACGAGACACATTTTCCCTCATCCCCACCAATGATGACAAACGCTGATAAACTGTGAGCATTCAAATTCTTCACGCATGATTCATTGAATGTTGATCCACAATAGTTGATTATGTGGAATTTATCTGTTTTGTCTGCAGCCCGGCGGACCAATATATGCATAAGTTGTCTTATTTGTGTACTGGTTGGTCTTTAAAGTGTCTGAAATACACCTCGGTGACGTTTTTTCAACGTTTGCTTTACCAGGGTTATGTCAGATTGATCCTGGTTACCTTCAGATAAATACGTTTGTCTATTTACTTACCACAAAAGAAGTATCTAACGGTCATCGCATAGTATAAAGTCTCACAAGCACGTCAATGGAGGAACCCCCTTTGGCCATAGTAATTATCAGTCTTGTTCATCGTGATTGACCAATTTTAAGTTCCAAACAAAGACGGTTTACCGTATAAGGGATCCGGTAACTAGAATTGAGAAAACATCACTTATGCTACAAGGCGCATTCAGATTTCGTTTTCAACTGAAAACTCAAAGTTTGAGGAGGAAATGACTTTTTAATGCTCTAGAACTGCACTACATTGCGATCTATCTAGTGAGAGCTGAGTATCTGGAAAAATGTCCAAGTATATAGGGGAGAGAGCACGTACAATTCTTCGGCTGGGTGGTGGTGGTGTACTGGTTTATTTGCTGTCACCGGCATGATATGGACCTTATGATCCGAGTTCTGAGTTCCATCACCGTCACTTTACTTTGGTGGTTGGCACCTTTGCTGTCATCCGGTTCAGTACCACGCCTACCTTATCGAGGTCTTATGTGGCTTAGATTTCCAACAATTAACAGTGGGTCCTCATGACTATGGGGTTTACTCCGTCTGCTGTTCATCACACTAAGATTTGTAATAAAAAGAGAATATCCCTCATTAACCTAATCAGCTTTCTCAGAAAACAGGCGATAAATTGTGCAAGCAGTGACCGCGAAGCTTATATCACCTACCAGGAGCTCAACCAGGTAGTTAAATTTTGCGCTGCGAGAATAAACATGTGTGAACCGACATATGTTGCCACAACCACCATTGGATGGGTGGGCCTCTCTCACGTGTTTGTAGATCAGCAGTGCGGAAACATTAGGAAGTCATTTGGGAAACTGTCAATGCAACACAAGGGAATATTAGCTACAACAGAGGAAAATGAGATTTATTTGATAAATTAAACACTTCCTTTGCATATAGTTATTTATTTCCGCTGCCCCAATACATACAAGTCGAATTCTGTCTTATTGAGGCCTAAGAAGGAGGTATGAAAATGGTTTCTCCGGAAATTAGACAGGGGAATATGCGACCATCAGAATGCTTTTTTATTATCATCTCCCAGTGATCTTACAAATTATCGTAGGCACATCTATCGTAAGCACATGATTATCACTGGGCTCATTATTACCATAACAATTATACGGTGGAATTCACCATGTATGGAGCAAATGAGGCGTGGACTTAAAAGCTGAAATGCATTGTACGGCTGTTTTGACCTGGCTCATATAATACTTGTCAAATACCATATCGAACATGAGACGTAGTAAGTGTGAAGATGCATTATCAGGCACGATTAGATTGTCATTCCACTTTCGTTACTGCTTCATCTTATTCATATTGATCACAAACCAAGCTCGTGTTCCACTACAGACGATAATAAGAGCAGAACATCTTGACTTCAATAGATTTTTATAATGATAAATGAAAAACCATTGAGCTTCGCGGTGCATCCTCAAGACTGTCCGATGGAGTTGTCAGATGTCATAGTGTACTAAGCTCGAGTCATCGTTGCGTACATTTACATAATTGATCAAAACATAAACATCTGCAAAATTACATCCCGTTTACTCCGGGAATGTGGCAGTTAATAGATGCATGATACACGCTTTTGGAGAGACGTTAGCTGAGAGAACCCCAAACCTCATGAAAACCAGGAGGACAGCCAAAGATAAACTGCCCTCCCAAGCCGCATTCGTGTGCCTTTACACGTTCACTTGTTCCTGTGGAGCGACTTCGAGGCAGCTATCGAAGAGAATATGAGAACACCACCCCCGCTGGTTGAGACATGGTGAAACTAAGACGGCGAAAAAAGCTATTTGTCAACATACAGTACTGGCCGATTGCGATGCACTAAAATATTTTCCTTATGATCAAATGGAGTTTCATTATATGTATCGCCCAAGGCTTGTTTATTATTAGTTTGAAAAAAAATTACTTCAGTATAAATGCTGTTTCCCATACGAACCGACAAGTCTTTCACAGGAACCTGTTGCTTCAGTTTTGATTAGACCTGTATACTGGAGACACGACACACTATCAATGTTGATCAGGCTTCCCACACAATTTGCCACACACCATCATCTCCGCCGAAGCACCTTCGGTTTATCATTCTATGCACAGCCTGGGCGATAGCTATCCAAACATCGGATCCCCCACCCTATTCAATCAAAAACAGTTCGTTCGGGCTTTAGCCTTGCCGTGGCCTCGGATGAATAAATCCACTCCACCCCCGGGGGGAGCACCAGCGAACTAGTCGAGATTGAAGTGAAACCAACTTCGAGTTCATTTTTTCCCCACAGGGTACTAACGTCGTTTAAGGATTGTCCCCGGTCAACTAAACCCAGACCAACAAATCAGAAGGAATTAGTTGCAACGAATATAGTTGTGCTATCCAATAATAATTAAATCTAAAAATGGCAGAGATGGGATTAGAATACATTATAAAAAGTGAATTCATATTGTTTTGTTGAGTCTTTTTGCATAATGTCACTTCATACTGTTTCAGTAGCCTCCTTTAACCAACTCCTGCAATCTTTGGGATTTCATTCAAGTTTCACTTTGAAATTCCAACGAACCTATCTATTGATACGTTCATCTTTATGCCAATGTTGAAAACAGTTAGAGTTAAACATCAAAGAAGACGTTTGAGTTGTTTTAATTGATTGTGGAATGCACTCACGATACCGGCCGGAGTACTATTGACTTCGGATTAAATCAAATAAATAAAAATCATTTCAGCGTTGAAAACCGAATATATCAAACTCTGTAAAGTTTTTCATTCTGAACAATTGTGCGACTGACGTTTATCAACTTTTTTCTTCTGCTTTTTGCCGGATCTTTTTGTTCCCGGTAAATCGTTATTGAATGTGTCATGTTACTACACCGTAGGCGTCAAACCACAGTCTGGGTTCTACACATGTTAACTTCCTGAGTCATTGTTCTGTGTGCACCCAACAGGAACAAAGCTCTTTTTCACAAGTCGAAGTCTTGCACGAAATTAGAATAAAAAAAGTGAACAAAATTATTCAAGTAAGTGGTAGGGATATACAAAACGCCGTAAGTAGACATGCTAAAATTGCGCAGGTTCCCAACTTGAATATAAATTGATTAGTTAGCTTATTATTTATTTTATTTACATAGCTAATAATCCTATTGAAATATTTATTGCTCAAGAAAAGCTTGAAGAGAGAGCACGAAAAAGCTAGGTTGTACGATTTGTGCCAAGGCAGATTTAGCTAAATCTGAACTGGTAAAATAAGGTAGAAAATAGTCACTCGCAATCAGGAAACGGAAACCTGGCCTGAGTGTGCAAAAGCATTTCCAGTCACACTGTCACTGCCTTCGCAGTGATAAACGTGTGAAGATTTGTCCTAGTCATATTAGTGTGTAACTTGATGTGCTGTTCAACGATAGAGACTGTGGTTGTCTGTCGTATTGTACCAGTTGAAGTACAGCAAAATTTGCCTTGGCACAATAATCTTAGTTTAGTGAACAAGCTTGTTTTCGGTGACTCATCAACTGGCTAATACGTCACACTTCTCTCTCAACTGTCAGATTCATCTTTATCTTCATCGCAAAATGTCGCTCAGCCTAAATACTTACCAGTGAACACGTGTGATTGCCATCTTGAAAGTAAATCGGTGATCGAAGTTCTAGTAACAGCACAACATTGAGAGGAATAGTTAGAGACACTGAGGAATAGCCATGAGTTAGTTTTGTGCAGGCCAGCTGAGGCAAGAGGAGTAGACATTTTGAACAGATTAGTTTACAGATCTAAGATGAATGGCATACTGAGTAACATAACGAAGTTCAAGAAGATGATAGGGGAAGAGGATCAAAGGAAATGTATAGAGCAAAATGCTAAAGACGATCGGAATTCTGAAGAAATGTGTTACAGATGCACGCAATCTCAAGTTAATCAGACCAACTGGAACGACAATCCCAAGGTCTTACTGTTTACCAAGGTACCAAAGAGGTCAATTTTGCATATGCAATTACCAATGAAATACAACAAGTAAACGGCTTACGATAATTTGGGATTCTGTGAGAGCCGCCATTGCAACCCACGCTTTATGGAACACTTTTTTCTTGCCACATGTCATCGGAAACGCAATTTTTTCTGGTCAACGAATGATATCCACGGACGTTAGTTCAATTCTAATGAGTGTTCCTATCACAGACGTCAGTAAATAATTGTGTGACGAAATCCAGAAAAATAACATCAAAGTTGCAATACCCCTGGATGACATGAAACAACTATTGTACTTCTAAACACAGAAAGATCATTTTAAGTTAAATGATGACATCTATCGCCAGAAGAATACAATAGCAATGGGATTCCCGCTTGGTCCTCTATTTGCTATACCAAACGATGATGTGTAAAATATGACGCATTAGACAGATGATGACTCACCGAAAGCAAGCTTGTTCTCTAAACTGAATTTATTCTAAGTTTTTCACTGGTTATTCCCCAGAATGGATGAGAAAAGAGCAGATCAGGGGAATTGTTTTCGACGAGAAACCTTATCCAGACAGTGCGATCTGCAAAAATGCGTACCATTTTGATAGTGCGGACTTTACTTGATGGAACAATCACTAATAAATAGGGATAATCCGGTACCTCAGTTCCAACGAACCTCGGTATTGAAATTTCTCGCACACTTTCGGAAATGATGGAAGACAGCATTTGGGATGCAACGGGATCACATAATGACGACATGGTTCTTTTCGATCTGTAAAGAAAAGCGCGTCAGTAACGTCTACCGATAAACTAAAAATTGTGAGTTTTTAGCTCAGACGAAGTGTTACATCTGTAAACAAGAAGTATACTTCTTAGAAAATCATCGAATTGAACAATTTCTTCTAAGTTTAGTTTTCCTTGTATGTCTGTACACGTTTGTTCGCCATAATTGGTTAATCCCATGTGCTATCTACGCGCCTGTTTATTTAAGTCAGCGACTGAAACGATTAAACGAAATGTTAACATCTCGTGACATTTGTGTTCTTTGTGTTTTGATGATCAATTATCGTGTACCTTCAACTTGGTTGGTTTTTATGGGTCATTCTCAAATCGTTATTCGGATTGTAATATAATTTACACTCAAGCTTTTCTGTCCTTGTGCGGAGTTCATAGCGATCAATACAGTTATATCAATATCATAAGAAACCTAAAAATGACCCGCAATATGAAGCTCATAGACAGAGGAAGCTAGAACACAGTCCAACCATCCACAAATCCCCCAACGGATTCGATTGAACAGAGAACGATATAAACACACGTAGATCAAGATTAAAACGGGAAAAATTATGAAATGCAACATTATATGATAAAGAACAGAGTTTCGGTTGACTTTCGTCAATGTTTGCTTCTACTGTGTGCATTTGTTCAGGACGTTTCTTTCAGATTGAAGAACAATTACTCTTTTCTTCGTGTTTAAACACAAAGAGTAAATGGGTCGTGATGCGCTAATTTATACCACGATAATAATTCAATACGATTAGAGGTGTATGTTTCCAAATTCACGGGCGGAACAAAAGGCCTGTTGAAATTTTAATTTTAATTACCTGAAGTGCCTTCAGAAATTCGGGTTAATGCTTACATCGTTTGTTATCCTTATATGACACATGACAACCGTACTCTAATTTCACGTAAAGCAAAGATAAATCATGCCAAGATTTAAGAACGTAAAAACGCGCTGACAACACAAACTTCGACATCAGATCAGATCACTTTTTTCTTTCTTACGGGAGAGTGCATTCAGATATTCGAGATGGCTGCTCAGTTACTGTGGGTGAAGTCGGATATGTTCAGTTGACCTATACAAAGATTATTCACATGTGTTTGTTAACAGCTCCGTGCAGAATTAAAATTTATTTGGCATTTGGTTTGTTCTTACACGCATTGAAAATGACAATTTGTATAATCTCATGCAAAATACCAAATCACATAAAAGTGTCACCGATATAGGGTGTCATTATTTCTTTGCATCATAAAATAGTTTCATACAAGGCACAGTACAGAGCAGTTTTTCTGTCTCGAGAGAATGCAATGTGCTTAAACATACTTTAAACTATTCGACAAACTTGTCACATTGCTTTGGATATGGTCTTACGGAATCGACGAACAACTATGTTTTACTTTCAATGCTTCGATGCATGTATCTCATTCAATACTAGGTGTTGCGGAACGCGCATAGCGACAGGATTTATGAAACGGAACAAAAATGTGTATTAAAAAGTTTGTAACAAGCGAGCAAACGAATATAAAATGAGATTGTGCGTTTCGTTGATGAATGAGTCACTTTCTGTACTCGTCGTTTCTCACACGTAACAACACGTGTACATCTGAACTGAGTTAAATTGAAACAATGTGTTATGATTGCACAATGGTTTGAAACGTTGAATAATAATAAGTTGCATAAGGAATAATCATGAATGGATTATAGACTGAATTGAGTTTTATTAGTTCACCACGTGCGTCAAATTAATCCGAATAATTTTGAAAACGGATTCAAGGACATGTGTTTCCTAGGCTTGATACCTTCCATTAGACAACCCATTTTGATTTAAACCCTGAATTTTGTTCACTACTTTCCAGTTTATTGATAGGTGATCATCAAAAGTCGCCACTCAAACCCGCTCTTGGATTAGGGGTACATTACGTTTCTTCGACTTGGTAAGGGTATCCATATGTCATTATTGGCGTTTTTGTAATGATCACATTTGTCGCTGCATACAGCCAGTCATAACAGAAACAATCAAAACAGTAACACCTGTTTGTATGTGTATGTTTGTATGTACGCGTGTTTGGGTGATCATACTTCTCTCAAAGCATTACTGGATAAATCTTCTTATATGCAAAAATAGATTGCACTTTCACAACTACCCTCGGGGGAACACACACGTTGTGTGACCATCGTAAGGGTTAACAATTGACTTTAGTAGGAAATATATTGCTGTGTTACCAAATAGTGCACAGTACCAATGACGGAGAACCAAATGAGATGTCCCCTATGGTTCAGGAATTTGAAAAAAAGTGAAATAAACGGTGTGTAATGTTTGGTAAAGTAATTGTGAAGACATTTGAACAAGACGATCAAAGAACATCTGAAATCCAGAGCACTATTGCAGTCAGTGTCTGTCACGAGAAAATGTGGATTGTTTAGGACAAAACAACTACATGAGGAGGGAACACAAGAGAGTGAGTACAAATGTCATTATATCGATTCAGTTCAAAGGTTGTCAAGCAGTTATAAAGAAATCAGGTGATTATCTCGTCCGTCTGTGAATGAATTCAGCTTTCGATTACGTTTGACCTAATGTTTTGCCAAGATCAATAATCAACACAAATGGCGTGTATGATTACCTTCTATTTCAACACGACAGACAACATTATCCGACGAAATGAATTCGATGTATTATAATGGATTAGAAATAATATGGTCACCCAATTTTACCTTGAATCCTAAACCGGATGGTGCGATTGACAGCGGTTTTGAGATATGGACGTTTTACCCTAATCTCTTGTACCTCCTAAAACGGTCCGAATTATAGTCAGTTGCACAGCCACGCCTATTTGCATCATTTTAAAGATTTCTTAGTATTTTCACATGCCAACGTCACAAAATCGCCCCAATTGTTCTAGTTACTGTTTTTTTTCCTCTCCGAGTCTGATGATCTTCAGTTGCGAAGCATTTTGTCAAACCTCTGATTTGGAATTTGATCCGATTGGTCTAGGGTTATGAAATTCAACGTGGACCAGTTTGCAATCACGCCAAACTATTTGTGCATGCACTAATGAGCAACGTTGATAGCTAAGTACTTTTCTGCCGGTAAGACTGCTTTATGAAGTAAGTGAACTCTGTGTCATGTGTGCTTCAACAACAATAAAGGGCGTGTCACTGACATATATGACAATTTGACATTATCTGCATAACTTATTTTTATGCATTTGCATCTGAGAACTAAAAGTATATCACATTCCAGTGCTAAATCTATTCAAGTAGTCTCCACCTTTCAGCGAATGAAATATGCGATTATTTTGATGTAGTGCAGTGGATTCATCTTCCTGACATTTGCACATGCATCGGGGGCAACGAGGACCAATCGTGCACGGGCCGCTTGATCCTTTCCCTCTGTTTTTAATTGTTTTAATAACAGGAACCGCGCTAGTATAAAGCAGCTCACCGTGTACCATACTTCTTTTCCCCTTCCTTTTAACAGCAGTGTTAAGCGACCCCTGACACATGTTTTGTCCATATCAAATAAAATAATTTCTATACAGAACAGAATAACCAGGGTTATGAACCGGTTCACGTTTCATTGATTAGGTTATTAAACAATTACTTTTCTCCCAAGGTCTCCATCATGCAAATACTCTGGTGTCTTGCAATGAAGTGTATGGATTCGCAGAAACGATTGATTTCGATATTTCAAACTACTCAATTCACGAATGAATAGAAACAACTGTGGTGGATCTTATAATATCTCCCACTGTGTTTTAACCCGATTTTATACCACACGCTTTTGTTGCAATCAATGTTTCAAACTTGATTTATGTGACTAACGTAAGTTGAATCTAAAATTGCCATATCAATATGATTTAAAGTCGGCGCTTTTCAACGTTTCTCGACTGTTGACTCAACAATGAACATGTGTTTCCAACAGATTCATTCAATAGAAACATCAGGAGTAAGTAAACTCTTAGACAAAAGAAGAGGCTATCTTCATAGGTAGACATTTGTTTCGACCCATAATGAGCGAAATGCTTCGGAGTTGTAGTATATGCGCAATTGTGTTTAGTAATAAGCAATTTCCCCCACATTACTCGGTCGGTATATCATTGTTCTCCTAAAAGTGTTTTACCTTTGGGGGACAACGCAATGTAAACTCTTTCATTTTTCATGTTGTGTTCTTTAGTTTGGCAGTGTAGACCATGGTACAATGACTTAAACGTTCATCCAGGTAATCATAGGTAGGGATGTTGACATAACTGCTGCGAGTTTACCATCCGATTTATCAGTATAACAAAATCTTCGCACAAGATTTGTGATTCACCGGATTCAGGTTTTGTTCTCGTTGCGTCGAGACAAAACTACGATAGTTAAGCTATTGTTCTGCCCACGTACCCNCAGAGGCATCTTCGCAACGTAACAGATTCCATATCTAGCGTATAAGTTATAAGTTATGATGATCAAGATTAAAACTATCCAACAATTTTGAAGAACTGTGAGCTGTCAACTAAACACAATACTATCAGCATGACGCCAGCGCGATACACGTGGACACTATTTCATTCTCTATCTCCGGCAAGCGTTTATCCACCAACAGACAGTCTAACAATGAGCCCGTAGCTACTGGATCTTCATGACGATCCAGACAACTGCTGAATCGAAATTTTATATTTAAAGTACAACAAGAGTTTCCCTAAGCCATTTGATAGAATTCCGATATTCCTACGTTTCATTTGACTGTAGTCACAAAAAACAATTGCCGTGTTCAATTGAACATTCTTAGGAAGCGAGTTTGCGTCCAAATGGAGAATATATATTTGTTTGTTTTATCTAGTGATTATATGAAGTTCACAGTTTCAAATGAATCCTTCAGAGAAAAGCATGCCGTTTCTCTTCTTATTGCAGCAGTCAGTTTTACTAGACCAGTTGCCACCGCCACATAATATTGAGTGCCGGTGCTTTATCCGATTGAGAAGAACTATACCATGAATGTGCAGCAGTTGTTCAGTCCAGTCTATTCTTTCACAGGAGCTTGCGGTCTAAGGCCACTGAGACTCAGTTATTGTCTACGAGAAAGGTGGTAGCGATTTGAGCAAGCAAAACCACACCCGTGGCTGTCCCACACTCAACATTCCAGTCGAAAATTAACACTCCAAAAATTATTATATTCAATTATTATTATTCAATTTACTATTCTCAATATCTCAAATAAAAATTTGCTTATATTAAAAATCCTGATTTATCTCAGCGTAATTGAAAAACTCTACGCAACAAATTCACTAATGGAGTATCTAGTCTAAATAATGACACTGGTTATTTGACTTGAATTAGAGTTAATATGAAAGAAATCTTGTTAAGCTTTGACTAGATCGTTCCGTGGTACAGCCTGAAAGGTCTTCAATGCTAGTCTTCGTGTCCTGGAACTGGTCGTCTTTCTAAGCCAATCTGTTTGTTAAGCAAAATTTAATCAAACACTAAACTTCAGTTCATTTTAAGAATGCTCCAAAGTTTTACTTTCAGCGCAAATATCCAAAAGTGGTAAACAGATTACTCATTTATAAATAACAAGATGTTTTCACATGGATATTGGTAATTGATTACGAAACTTGGACAGTACGATCGATATGTCTTCATTTCTAATCAAAAGCATGATAAATCAGCAAATCAATAGATCTGGAACTGGCTTCAAAAGCAAAATGTATTCGTTGCTGTTAGTCCGAGCATTTCTGGAACGAGTTACCTTAAGACTCATATTTTTCTTTTAAGGGTTATCAATGTATGGTTGCTGGTTGACGAAACATCTTTCCCGAATTTGTAAAACGTAGTGTTTTCAATAAGTCAGATGATTTCACCCACGCCAGACACTGGGCTTTGGGTCAATTTATTTTCTTGTGCGTTTGGTGAACTTAAGTGGGTTTGTCCCCACATAAGGTTTTAAAATTGTCACAGCCACCGAGAAGGAATTCGATCAAAAACCCGATTGTTTGCAGTATGTCCTCCTGTGACTGCAAAAGCAGTGCATTCTGCCATTACAAAATATTCAGACGTGCAATGCTGCTCATGAAAATTCGCAAAATTACCAATAATAACAAACATTTCGGCAAGAAATACAATCCTACAGCCAATGATACACATTGCCCCATGGACCACAACCCGCTTATGCAGCACACAAAACTGAATACGGAAACTGTATTTCGTTGAACGAATAAATTTTCGCACCTCAAACAAACGACCGATAGAAGCGTTTAATTTAACTAGAATTGCTTGCAAATTGAGATTTGCTCATATGCAAATAAAATGAGTGTCGTTGATTAGTGATCAAGCTCGAATTCATGACTAGGGTTTATGGATCAACAAGCACATTTGACAATCCGGAATTTACGCACATTTTGGAATTCCAGCTACAATTCGCACCCCAGTAATCTATGCATAATGCACCGTGGGGACTCCCAAATTAGCATACTGCGGTTTTGTGAGATAAATGTTTCACAAAAAATGCATGAAAAATAAATTTCTGCTCTATTACGAGAACTCAGTTTAACTAGTGTAACCATGGTTACCGGTGATCAAGAAGTGAATCTGAAAGAAGTGACGGGTTTTCCGTTTTGAGCAGAGGGGATAAGAAGTTCAAAATAAAAGGACCTTTGCAATCAAATCTGATACCGATGGAATTCCCAATTGGGATAAACAGGATCAAACGACATAAGAGATCGAATGAAAGTGATATAAATGCATATGTATAAAGCATGGATTCATTAGGAGCTTACACTAATAAGAACTTGTGTTGAAATGACTCATTGTTCAAGTCTGTATGACCTCTGTTTTGCAGTTAACAAGTGCAACAATCCAGTAAAACGATTGGAACCCTAATTGCACATTGCACGGTTGCAGAGAGAGAGAGAGATTCAGAGGTTTTGATAGAGGTGTATGCGACATTGGGCGAATGGCAATGCTTATCCAGCATCACGCAAAACAGCTTAGGGGCTCAACCACCAACACTAGTTGCGCTCTTTATGCAAAGGTTCCTGACGAAATTGGTCCAATTAGTGTGTAACTGATTAGACATCTGATTTCCCTCGTCCAGTGACTGATGTCCGTTGAACCACTGTAGTTATCAATACGTCCTTGCATGAATTTTAGATTGTTTTCCGTTGATGCGACTGAAACGAATAAAAGAAATGTTACCATCTGACAGTATGTTCTCTTTCTGTTCAAACGAATTGGATAAAATTGACCCAGCGTTGGAATGATTTCAGTCTATTCAAGAACATAGGTGCGGGAAAATCAGGTGTGAGCAATATGATTACGAAATTAGACAGTAGAGGGATTTATTCATTGCGTTATATCGATGACAAGTGGTGTTTAACCAAAACTACCGTTTTTTACATGACATAAAGTTCAATAGCCCTCCCCGCTCATTCATTTATAGCGGTTGTGATCCAACTGCGGTTCTTGAATTAGCGAACGCCTGGGTCGACAACCGGTAAGCCATCAATAGATGGTATGAATTGGTCTTCGTAACACTTTACAGCGGTCGCGATATGTGGCGTGGTAGTCATTGCTTAACGGTGGAAGGTCATAATAAACCATTCCATGCACATTCGTATCTTAATTCTTTCAGTTAGACTATAGCAGAAAACAATAATGCGCTGCCAGTATTTAGCTGGAACCCTTTGCTACCCAGCTTTTGATGGAAGGCTGACAAATTCGTAAAGTACACGTTGTGAACAGCTGTCCGTATGCTTGCGCTCTGCTCCGTGAGATCATGGATTAGATACTCAGCTGTGTCGATGACTATGCATAAATGATAAAACCAAATCAGGTCAGAATAGGTATCCAGTACTTCCCAGCGTTCAGTTCACGCCCTGTTGATTGTACTGCCTACAAAAGCCTCAGTTTGGTCGGGGGTGGGTGGCTAGGGTTGCCGCTGATCACTCTTTCCTTGCACATCGCGAAATGCTTCCATACGACCAAGCGTCTCTAATAACCTTTGTTGAGGAAGCCCTACTAACTGCCTTCTCGTGGCGGAGGTGTTCACTCACCAAAGTGAGAGGACGTAAAGCAGATATCTGGGACTAGGGGAGTTGGCCAAAAACGCTGATTCCAAGCCAGCCAAGAGGAGGCTGTACGTGACCCCAACCGAGAAAAATCACCTACAATCGCGTGAGTTCTATTTACCATGCATACGTGCTCATCGAAACGTGTGAGCTAGTTAGCATGTTTTCTTGGATTCGGATAGATGAATTTTGAACGTAATGAGACGGATTCATGTTCCGCATACTCCTGTGTTAGAATAAATTTTGTCGGTCAGTTTTTCCTCAAGGTCAGTGAGAGATTGTCGCAGGAGATCAAAATTATCTAATGAAATTTGTCTTACTAGTTATTCCTTTGTGCTCGAAAAGCAGTTAGGTAAACCCTAATTATATCCCAACCAGAAATGCAGGCCAATTTATCACCGAGTCATAATTTATGTTTTACATCGTTCAAAAATGAATGATAAAAATTAATGCCTTGGAGTTTTATCTACCTTTTCTTGCAAACATTTGGTAATGGTTAAAATTAAAACACGTTATTGACTAAAGGAAAATCATAGTAGTCTCGAACAATGAAGGGCATGTCCTCACATCGATGCGGTTAAATGATGTTTTTTTAGTTCTGTGGTCCTTAAATAATAACCAATGATAACTCAGATTAGTATGTTTCCATCGTACGCAATTCAAAACCAGTGTTTATTTGATACAAAAGGTAAAATTATTCATTGATCAGGAGCGAGTAAGGAAATTACCTCGATTCTAAAACCATACAAAATAAAATTGGTTGTTTAGTTGAACATAGTTTACCATTAGAGTCAACAAAATATACAAAACTACAGAGCACGGTTAAGTTAGCAAAAATGCAAAAGGAACAAATAGACAGGATTCGAACCCAGACACATTTGGTCTGTATTCTTATACATGATCCACTCAGGTTATTCCGGCTAACAGCTTGATTCTGTCTTTGGAAATACCAGATGTCAAACAACAGTGATCTAATACGCTGGTATTATCCCAGTTATGCACAATTCATTCCCGTTGCATTATATCACAGAATTTAAATGCTCAGAGAAGCTAATCTTTATTGGATTAATTACTTGATTCCGTGCAGTCGGAACTGAGGCCCGAGAAANCCCGAGAAAAACCCATACCCAATATGAAAGGTGAACCTTTTCACAGCGTGATCTTTTTTCTCATACTGATCGGGTCACACCCATGTGAATCGCGTTCTCTGCTCAGAAGGATTGAAGTCCTGCTGATTTACTGTTTATTATAGAAAGAATCGAAGCTATATGTAGGCTGGTATGCACAACAACGACAATAATAATACCAAGAATAACAGCGACGGATTCGCATCAAATAAATGTACAACAAAAACGATTGAGTCACACAGATACCAAAAGCCCACTCACCGAGTCAGGACAGTATGTAAATTCTACATACGCGCACATGTACACACACATTCTCTTCATTGGTTAGTTTACGTTCTAGGCAAACGCGATTTCCTGCGCACGATTATGTATGCCACAATGTGTCCGTCTTCAAAATATACGGAAGGACTGGATAGAGAACACACCAACTTAGTATACATAGGGACTCAGTTCTTCCCTCGTCATTACCGTATGCATGCATTTGGTGATCAGAAACATCGATTAGTGATCAAACAAAATCGATAGACAACGACCTAAGACTTCTATACCTTTCGTTAGGCTAAATAAAAAAAGGAGAGCCAAAGAAAGATACAAGAAATGAGTTGTATATGATTGATTTTTAAGGGCTTTATCCTCTGGACCTCAATTTATTTGGGGTTCATAGTTTTTCATAGAAATAACGAATGCGAACCGAGTAGCAGAGATTCTCATCCAAGTTCATTCCAAGTCCAAAGAACAAATTTTCATTGATGGATCTGTAAGAATGAAAAAGTGTAGAAATACGTTCCACACTTCGGTTATCCTCTGGCCTCAGACACGTTTGTGAGCAGAACATCTGAACTTGATGCAGGTTGACATCTTCGAAGGGACTCAGTTCAGGTGGAGAGAGTATACTCAGGGAGCACCATACATTTCCAGCATTTAAACAACTTTAGAAAAAAGACTAAAATCATTTTTTTCTGATACCGATCATAATTTATTAGCTATCGATAAAAGCTTTCCATATTCTGCATTCGATATGATATAAAAATGTTGCGATTATATGCGCCATTATAAATCGATCAAAAGACTACTCAAGTCAAGTCAATTCAAGTCAAGTAAAGCTATGTACACCCAATAGAATGCATTTTCAGCACTTTCGACAAGTTACAGTGAGGAAAACTTAAAGCATTGGAAAAATAAGAAATATACATTTACTAAATGAAAACAAACGGATTAGATGAAATCCTAATGTGACAGATGATTATTCAAGTCAGTAGTAAAATTTGCGCGGTTAAACAAGATACGAACAAAGTAGGATATCATACTGTTTTTTTATGTGGTGTTGCGTTCACAAAGAATTCAAAATTGGTAACGGATACTCGGATGAGACAACGATTTATTGAGATGGGAGTGCAGGCAGTGTTCATCGTTGGACAGGATATGATTGATAAATCGATCGTATGAATCCAAATGCTTGCTCACATTAAAATCAACCAAAACAGAACTATTAAATGCCGCTGCAACGAGAAAGAAGTTTAAGAGATCTGGAAGACCAAATAAAGCCTTTCTCCTTCAGACCAAGAAAATATACGGGGGAACAGTACAACCAATGTGGAAGAATGCATGCAGTCACAAATTTAAGAATGACGTTTTGGAGAATGCCGAGCTTTTTAAACCTAAAAGCGTAGAAGCCTATGAACCCTAATATAAATGTTTTGAACATGTTTGGACCACGAAAGATTGTGTGACAAAGTAACTCCAAAATGTTTCACTGGGTTAGCTTTAGAGATGGTATTCCCATTAACAAAAAGTTCAGGATGATTACTCAAAGGGTTTGATAAGGCATGCCTGTTTTAAGGCTAAGAGAAACATCCAGAGATTTATCTAAATTTAACAAAAAAGATCGAGGAGTCGACCAACTAAACTAGACAAACTTGAAGTTGACAGAGAAATCAGAATTACTCAAGGGACAACCGACCCGTACGTCATTAACATACTTGCAGGCGATAAAGTTGGGAGGAACGGAAGGTCCTTAATATAGAGTGAAACATGAAATGTAGACAGAATCGCACCCTGAAAAACTCCAGAGTTAACTTCTATTTACCGTTACAAAAGGTTTACTGCATCCTGTGAGTGAAGTAATTAATTAGTACATTCAGTAAAATTAAGTGCCGGACCACAATCTGAAAGACATTGAATGAGAATACCGCGCTCAGATGATCCGAAAGCATTAGCATAATCAAGAAAAGTTAAACGGACGATGCCAGCCCCTTTATCCAACAAGGATGAAATGGAGTGAACAACGTGAGCAACAGTATTAAGAGTGGAAAGCAAATGTTCGTAAGCAAACTGAATAGTCATAGGTGACAGATAAAATGGTCAGCCGCTTAAGAATGACTCTTTCGAAAAATTTCAATAATGCTGATATGCAANCAAACAATCGGTGGATATGTGGAAGGTCGTTTTTTGGGCGTCGGTGTTATCCGAGCAGCTCTCCAACAATCAAGGATGCTTCCAGATGACATAAACAAATTGAACAACTCGGTGAAGCACGTTGTTCAGCACATGCATTCAGTAGGAAGGGGGACAATGAATCCGGGTCATGTGTCTTGTTAGATGTAAGGGACTTCGGTACATTCAGGACTTCCACAGGGGTAAGAAATTGGTTCTCTTCAGTAGATTTAAATAAAGGTGGTGTTGAATTCCGTACAGTAGCATTTGCAAATTGACGGTTTAACTCCTCAACATCCGAGAAAGATCTTTTGTGTGATCCACAGAGCTACTCCAAAACAGACCACATACCGCGGTGCTATATTTCCATTTTGATCAATGATAATAAATTTTCGACAGAAGTGCGCCTTCCAGTCCTGTAAGCCTTTTCTTTCTAACGACGAAGCCGTTTTAGAAGAGGCGAAGGGAATCTATCANCAGTTAGAATATATAAGGTCTCAACTGGGCAACACAGATCATAGCACAACTAAGGATAACATGTAAGATGCTCACAAACAGAAGGGTTGACAGCATTGGAAAAGACACTGAAATCGGTAGATGAAACCATGTCTTTAAGTTTGAATAAGTTATGGGGAGTGCGACTTCTCCTTCTGATGGTTCTAGACGTGGGACGGTTAATTTGGTGATGAATGTATTTACTGTAAGACGTGGGATACAAAAAAATAGAGCAGTGATCAGAGCTACCTATGAAAGCCAGTAGCACCGTCTCGGTAATCTGCTTGGTCGGCCGCTGTTCAGGGAACAGACGAGTTCGCTGCATTCATGTGTAGTGGACAGAAAATCATGCGCAAGTTTTATACTGTTGACGTTTCCCATCTATTGGATCCGATTTATTGGTTGCATCAGTTTGCGCCTCTTGCAGTGAGGCAATATTTGTGAACGTAAAGTCAAATGAGCAAATGCTGACCTCTGTCGATGGACTATCTGGAAGCATGGTCACCTATATGACTGATTTGGTCAGCGTTATCAAATGTGACTGACTCCGTTTGATGACTTGTTTTTCACATCGCCACTCATCACATAAATGTCTTGAATTTGGATCCTGCGGACGTTTGAACGAGAGAATAATATGTGAAGAGCTTCATCATAATTTTTCTCTTCAAGGGGTTCTAAACTTTGCATACTAGTCAAGCATAATTAGATCCAAAAGCTTTTATATCCAGGGGGTTTCCCATAACCAGATATTTGATTACTGCAGTTCAAGCTACACACGTGGTAATGTTTTCAATTAAAGTTTTATTACCATCATAGCAATCCGTTGAACTTTTATTAAACCCAATCGAGTACTATTTGAACAGAATACAGAGCATTAAATTTATTCTACTCTCAAATTCACGGATGCATTCTTATGTGCTATGTCATCAGCTTAGCTGATTACCTTCCATGACTAAGCGACCATTTTTGTTTACACATCTAGTAAACGAACGAGCCCATACGACAGTCAGCGATACTTTGAAAAATCATTCGGAAGTTGGATAAAGTTTGACGAGCTGTGGCGACCTTTGAAACAATATTTTATAAAAGTACATCTACGGATTTTCGGGTTTTTCCCAAATACTGTGCAAAATTACAAATTATTGAGCTTTATTGTTAGGCATAAGAGTTGATCAGTGGTGCAGCTAGTAACCCAACTGTGCTTTCTAAGTTTCATGTACATGATATTCTGATGTAGGGGGGAATCACTTGAGGATAGCTTTATTCGTTTTGACCAAAACAAATCATCCGTAGAAGGTCAATCGAAAGAAGACCAAATTGAAAAAGCGTATAATTTGTAATGAACCTTGTTGTCGGACTTGGATGACACATTATATATGTAAAACGGTGACAACTCAGTGAGATCGTCGAATGATGATACGATTGTACATTCACCGCCGTTTATGGTCATGAACGTATTCAGCGGTTTCAATAGTCAAACGAATCTGAAATAGATTGATATTATCCTCAGCTTAATTACTTTAAGGTCGATAATTCTCACACACCGGTCGTAAGACTACTCAAGTTAGTAATCCGTAAGTTCTGCTTTCTTTAGGAATGCTATCATCCACTTAGCTTTAACATGGTGAGCAGAGTCAAATATTCTTAGAATTCTTCCAAGCGATACTCCATCATTATGTATACATGGTATGCCATAAATTCTTGAAATGCTTATAATGGTTGAACCGATCTGTCCAATTTTTATAGTGTCAGTTAAATCCCTCTGCTTCTACATGTACGAGCCTGAAAACCGTCTGGTGCGAGTGTCTCGTTTCGCGATAGACACCCTTTCATACACACCGTGAAATGCTCCTACATGACCGATCGTCTCAAACGTCATCTGCTGTTTATTTTCTACTCATCACCTTCAAATGGTAGAGTTGTTATCCGCCAAAGTGGACAGGTGAAAGTCAAACAATCGGGGCTATAACCAGCTTCATGACCCACTGCCAGCCCAGTCAAATAATTGACGAAAATATCCGATACCGAACTAACCAAGAGAAGCTAGTCGCAATCCATTCATTCTTTACCCTGGTTTCGACGAAGTTTGCCGGTTTCATTGATCATCGAAGTTGGTTGTCATCTTGAACTAGACACCGGTTTCCAATGAATTGCAAAAGTAGTTCACCACATTTGTTCTTAAGGGGGGTTGCTTCCAAAATATGGCTTAAGCTTCAGGGCCCCGAGATCAGTCATCATTTTCGACCAGATAAACCTAGAGTCAAGGTGATAACACAACATAAAGACTCAAACATACAGAAAAAAAGAATATTTCTCTTATTTCTAATCTATGACTCGTTCGATTGATTTGTTGGCGTACGGCCTCACATGTTTCCACATTTCCACACCAGCGAACAATATTCATTCCTTGTCACACTTGTATCAATTTTCTATTATTCTATTATTCCGCGTCTGCAATATTGTTTCCATAGACGATGGATACAGCCATAGTACTAGGCATAACCAGACTAAATATGAATCTTCTCAAACGCATGGGAAACCACGTAACACGTCTTGACCTCAGTTTTGGGTAACTATCTTCAACGTCATAAACGTTAAGCACTTACTCATATGCTGGAATCCTCAACCATAAATGCATGCTGTCCTATTAGAACGCGTCTACAGAATCCGAGCTTCGGCTCACCGACTCTCCGGAAATCCAACTGCTGAAGCTGATGAACCCTGTAGTGTAGGGAGTCTAATTGTTATACGTGCAAAAACTATATCACTTAACTGGATGCGAACCAATAACCGACTCCAAGCGATCTTATTTTAAAGCTCAATAAAAGCATCACTAATAGGCCTAACTAACGCAATTTATTAGTCAATACACTTTTCCCCCCATCAATTACGCCACCGAGGCAGCAAAAGACTAGTTCTGTCGTTGATTCACCAACATTTAAACATTTGATGATAAGCGGACATCCAGGTTTTGGCCGGTAACAACAAAGCACAACACAGGTAAGCTGGATTTTGTTGGAACTATACCTGGTGACTACCTCCTGCAACTCTGCTCTACCATGGGGCATTATTGTTTGATCATCATGATGCCAGCGTACTGCTCGGTGACCTCCTTAGCTATACCACCGGCCTGTTGGAATGGAAGTCCTCAGTGCACTATCCACGAGAGTTTGACATTATGAAATCACTTTATTTAGTGAAAAAACTTTGTTTACTTAGAAATAGTTACCTGGACGAGTAAACTGTGCACAAGATGAAATTGATGATAATCCATCACACACTTGAGACGTTCACTTCAAGGAATGGGCACTCAAACTGAGTTTTGAACAATATATTTAAAACACCATCGACTTCCAAACAAAACCACTACCGTTGGAAAGGAATCAACATGCACATCGCAACCCTCTCGGGGTAACTTTAGAGGTAAAACGCGCTAACGACAGTTTTCGTAATTTACTTAGAATTTTCCACTATAGGCTCTTCTCATGTTTCCTGCCTCAAACAAATTTCAGTCTCCGCTGTTTCGGTTTGTGTTTACTTATGTACCAGTACACACTAGTGAAATGAACAGTTTCCTCAGCAAGTCGATTAATCAAATCCATTGGGATCAAACTGTGTGGTTTCTATGACTGGGGCACTGTGACCCCTTTTGCTCCACTGTTGATTTCATGTAAAGCAATTGTAATGCCCCTGTAACTCTCAAGGTAGAAGAAAAATGATTCTCCTTATACTGGTGCTACTTTCCGTTCAGTCAACAAACTAACCTCCTTGAGTGACCGAACTCATTCAAGTATCTGATAATCAAAGTGTGATCGATATACAGGCATGAAACTGACATGTTGATCTTTATTCGCTGAAACACTGTTATAAAAATTGTCATGCATCAGCTATTGTATGATCCACGGGGAACAGATTTATTCGTTAGTGTATTGTCGTCCTATAATCCTATTTGGGACATTAATAAAAAAAATGGTTAATTGTTAAGAATCACTTGCTGTTATAATACTCATTGGGGTGCTTAAATAACTATCAAGCAGGTATTATGAAAATTAATTGCCAAAATGTCCAAATCTCTATTCCTATATCCTGCAAGACAGTTGAATGACCTTTCGCTGATGAACGTTTTGTATTGTGTTTTGACCGATTGCTGAATAGTGCATTTCGTGTGGAGATGAAGGTCAAATTATTGTGCAGAAGTTCATACTTTTATGATGATCAATAATCATTCTTTGTTGGTTGTAATGAAATCTATTATTTGGGCAGAGAGCTAAGCATCATAATGTGATGGGTTTCCGAAATCTGGGTCCGTGTTACCTCACTGTGGACAAACTCACAGAAACGATCGATTTTCAATATTCACGTGATTTTAAATACCATCTGAAAATTCGCTATGCAGTAGAACATCAGCTGAAACGTGGAGTGTAGTTTAGGAGATGCCTTTTTAATCTCCGGGATTAAATATCACTTCTCATGCATACGATATTTTTGTTTCGCTAACATCGTGATGGCAATGTATGCACTATGCGTCTTCATTATTTACCTGAACCAGCTTGAATTCATAACGAACTAGGTGACCCACAGTACACGATGATAGTGGTTGATATCAAGGCTGTTCTCTATCGACTGCTTTCCAATAACACTATTTTGAAAACAACCAAAATGGTGAGAAATGTTGTTATTTTAATTAAAGATCTCACTATCTTACATGTTTTTTGAATATTTTGATATAGTAACCCTCAGAGAAAATATTATTCAAGGAGTGATTGTTTATTAATACAAATATACAAGTGTCGACCGAACTCGTACAATATCACCCTCAATTTGAAAATCCATTTCAGCATGAAATATCA
The DNA here is from genome assembly GCA_900618425.1 of Echinostoma caproni. Classification (NCBI taxonomy): domain Eukaryota; kingdom Metazoa; phylum Platyhelminthes; class Trematoda; order Plagiorchiida; family Echinostomatidae; genus Echinostoma; species Echinostoma caproni. The sequence continues at coordinate 33,983 of UZAN01042244.1, forward strand.
TAGTTATATATAGATGGCTATAAGTAAAGTTTATTTATTTCCGACTTTATCTCTGCAACATATATATACTTAGTTCATTTTTATCATCATTTGAATGTGCGCGACCTTGAGTGTCGCTATAAAATTTGCAGTAGTTTCAAAGTTACAGCTCTAATTTAGAGAATATTTTGGGCAAGGCAGCATGGGAGCTCATTCTTTTTAATAGATGATTCCTATCCCATGAGAGTTTCTATTAGGTTGAGCACACGTATTCTAAATTTCTATTGTCTTTTCATTCAATGCACGGTAAATAAGCAAATTATTGAAAATATTTTAACCCAAATAAATTGATAAATCATTAGGCTACAAACTACTCACGCATTATCTCCAATACTTGAAGAACTGAAAGTATAGTCCAAGAAAGACACAAGTTGATCTTCGAAAGTTGACCTTGAGATGTGCGGCTTGTTGAATAAGCGTCCTGTAGTGTGATCATGCCCAAACCGGATGAAACTTTCAAAACGTTTTAGCATATAATTAAAGCCGAGAAGCAACTTGAACGAGAGGCGCATGAATCTATTGGTTCAGTTGATATCTTGTGGAAGCGCTTCGATGTGAGGCCATGTGATATAAAGCTATTATTAAACGCCCAACAAAGCATAGCGTGTATTGATTTGACTAACAAATTAAAATCGCGTCGCCCTCCCATTTAACAATGGGTTTATCTCACTGGTGGCCAACGAGTAATTCACCATATTGTTAAAGCTGATCTACTGAGCCAAATTTTTCTAATGAATTTCTTTTTACCTGTCAAAAGAATTAAATATCTACACCGCCTAACGAGTTGGAAGGAGTATGTTCATTGAGCTCATCGTAGTTGGTCTCCTGCATACGCCAATTCGGACAAAGCAAAATTTTATGCACTGATAAGGGAGGTTTTTGATAACTGTCACTCCTAAAATGCATCCGCGGAAGTCATATTTTTCACATATGAAGGTTGGCATACCAGCTCGCTTGAGCTTCGTGGTAGAAAACGGTTAGACCAAAATAAATATTATTTTTTCACATTAATACAGTTTCTAGAGAGGTCGATTTCATTGTCAAATCCGGTTTATTAACGCGCAGCAGCTGGGGTTTTATTTTAATCGGAAACTATTCCCTCTATCAGAAACAGGGATAAGTTAGCTATCTTGACACTGGTCGCCGGTGTTAAGGGTGTGCGGTGTACTAGAGGAAACTTGGAAATTCTGTTTGGCAGTCAACTTGGTAGACTCCATTCTAAAGCGACTGCCTTCAGTGCTCAGAAATGAAGAGGAGTAAATGGAACATGGACGAGATGAAAGTGCAGTACCTGTATGAATTCTACGAGTCATTTTAATAAATAAATTACAGTTTAGTTTTTCTACTGTGACCTTGTTATCTTACAACTGATGCATTAGCAAAAATCGTTGAAATCGCGAAATTGTACAATTTATTAGCATGTGGTTAATAGAAGCAGTGACACAAGTGGATATTATATCAGATATGTTGCGTCTGATGTGGAGCAATATCATATTCAATCCCGTGAATGAGGCTGAAGAATTGAGAGGAACAAATGTAATGAAAATCAGGATGTTGCACAAGTTTTGTCAATACCTGTATAACGCATGAAAGAATAGAATTAAATTCACACTCCAGCCTGTTCTTTTTTTTCTATGCATGCTAGACGTGCATGATAAAAGATAAACATAATGAAACTTGGTAGTTCTCAATTTTAGTCGGGTTTATTCAAATAAAAGCTTTATGCATGAATCTTGGTTATTTCGTGACTAGAAAACTGCTCCAACAAAAACTAATGCTTAGATAATTCTAGTCTTACTGGACGCCTCAATGATGGAGTTTTGACCAATAATTAGTCAAAGTGATTTCCACGGAATGAGTGACTAGTCATAAGTGAATGATCGTATCTTCTATTGAATAGGTTTAGCTTTCCTTTAATGCCGGTAAACCTAAAATGGCTCCTTTCTTTGCGAGTAGATTCCTTTTTTGATGAAGTGGTTTATAATGAGCTTGGAGACTATTAAGAGGTTAGAAACAATGTCTCCCATGAATAGTATCAGCACAGGTTACCGAGGTAAAAGGTTGAACAATCGTTGAAGATGCATGCAGTGGGATGCCCAAGATGATTATGAGTTCGGAGGCAGCAGTCTTTTAACGAAACGACATTTTCTTGGAATAAGTATTGCCCCTTTGGAAACTACCACCGTTTCTCTGGGTTTACCTACCGTACATTACGGAATAAATCTCGACTAGACTATGATCAAACGGGAACGATGTGCTAAATGGCACGGGGCGAGGCCGTGGGAAATGCATGCAGAAAAATAAGCATCAGACAAAAAGATCAAGCAAACAGCGCTTTACAGAGCAAGAGTTTTAAGAAAACCAGCTTCGATTATGATCAAGTCACCACACTTCTACGGGGTTGACCGGAATACAGAAAACATTTTTCCAGTCATTCATTGAGAATAATTGTTGGGCACGAATGGGAACCGTACAGATTGCAAATAATAATGAATGTAGAGGGAAAGTTTGTTCTCACCATTATTCGGTATATTTGTTTGTTTGCATTACTCTTGGCCTGTCTGAGGAAGCTTGTCGGACAGTATTTTAGATCTGTATAAACGTAGTTTACTTCTGTTGCTTTAAGCTAGGTTAACGGATTCCAAAGGTAGATGAAGTTTGTTCAATCAAGCTGAAATGATAGCATCCCCTGTGTCTTTTATTAGAGGTATGTCTTATACTACTGATTGATAAGTTGATCTTACACTCAAGGAACTTTATTTCATGGTTTTGTTTAACACCTTTGCCAACTGAATGGTTTCCTGCATACTGTTGAGACAGACGTCGTTGGATGATGCTATCGTTTTATATTTTACCGATCACGGAGAAGGACAGTTTTGTGGTGGCCCGGAGATAACGTCACTTAATTCTCACCCCGGAGGATGAGTGTTCAAAGCCAATCACAACCGCCTGATTTTCCCCATTTGTGTGTTGTATGGCAGCCCTTTGATTGGCCGCTTTCCTCTTCCTGAAAATTGTATCGTTGTGTATTTAATAAAAGGAAGTAAAATGAAAAAAGATATCTCATACATTAAATTTAAAAATACCAAAGGTCAACGCAATGTTGGAGCAGGCAATTCACCCCGAATGTTCTTCCTCTGGTCAAAAACAAAAACATTCAAATTCATAACACTCATCAAAGAAAGCGAATAAGAAACCCTCGATGTCAATTTCCTGATTACTTTGATGGCCTGCAGGAGCTCGTTCGAATTTCGAGCATTTTCACAGTCTATATCTATTATTGTCTGATTTCATTTTATGAGAAAAATAAGAAATACACACGATTCATTATTAAACTCACGTGAACAATAACGCTGAGATAGAGATTCTTTAACCGGAATTAGCGTAAATTCAAAGGTTAATACAGTACGTTCAATCATGGATTGGTTCAATACCTATAGAGATCTAGTAAGGAAAATCTATACTTTTCTTTGAAGATTCATCCTATGAAGTTCATCCTGCAAACTATCCTCATTACCACTAGCCCTGCCTTAAACCTGTTGACCTTCCTATTAATAAATTTCAAATTCCATAATCAGCTCTGCTCTCATCAATGTACAGCCTATCACATTGGTACCTTGCGCATAAATAGTCCCCGCACAACACTAACTGCAAAGCGTTTATTGAAAAAAATCTTTACGAGAAAATCAGCTTACTAAACCACAGGGAGCATAATTTCGATTCATTGAAATCGAACATTACATCAGTTATCCGGGGTCAGGTATTTGTATTCCGTAACTGGAAAAATAGTATCAAGTTAAATTGGAGGTGTTGAGGCTCAAAAATATTTGGATATTCTAACAACGAAAGTCGAGCGAATAACATTTAGTTACTTTCATTCTGACCTGTTGTAATGGGTTAATGCCACACAACTAAGGTCTTCCTATCCTCACTGATTGAATGCTACACATTGTCTATCATGCAGGTGAATGCGTCTTGGACGTAGCACAAGTTGATCACTGTCTGAGTTTCGTGTGTCATATCTTGCTCTTTGAGGATTCAGTCACTCGTGAATGCATTTAAAAATTTGAAACCGATTCTGCTCATCACAGTCAGGTATTCATAAGGGACACACGTGATATATCGATTTCTTTTTATTCTAAGTCATTATGGGTTGGTATGAAACATCCGTGTACAGATACTGTAGAGGTTTAATAACGGAATTCGGTCTTTGTTGCTTTGATTTCGTTGAGGCTCATTTGAGGGGTAATCACTCATCATCAGTAACATTGGGTAGCACAAGAGTAAAGTAACCTGATGCCCATCATCCATCATTGACACAAGTGTTTGTGCTGTCAAGACCAGCTGAGAAACAAAGCAAACTAAATTAACAAATTATCTCACTTAATTTGCAAGGCCTTTGCTTTTGGTCACCTGACGAATTTCAACATGCCCTCCAGTTGTGAACGATAGATGAGACCTATACAGATAATAACCGAACTCATGCAACAATCTGCCTTTCATCACATCTTTTCCCCTCAATGCTTTGTTTTTCCAGCCTCATTCACGGGATTGAACATGAAATTGCCCCACATCAGAGGCAACATATCTGATATAATACCCACTTATGTGTTTGCTTTTATTAGCCATGTTCCATTGAAATGTAGGGTTTCGCGATTTCGAAGAAGGTTGCTAGTGCAGCAGTTGAGGAATAACAAAGTCACAGTGGAAAAAGTAACTAGAATTTCTTCTTAAAATGATTCATTGACTTTATTCAAGTATTGTATTTTTCTCTCGCTCATCTTTCATTTGCTCTTCTTCATTTTTGAGCACTTGATGTAGTTGCTTTACCAATTTGACCGTCCAACGGAATTTGCCAGTTTCTTCTAAGATACGCCCAACCCTAACCACTAACGACCATTGTCGAGGCAGCTAACTTATCCCTGTCTCTGATGCAGGGAAACGTTTTCGATTAGGTTAAAATTCTAGCTGCTGCGCGATAACTGAATGAATTTGACATTAAAAGCTTGAATATTCCCATGAAATCATTAAGCAAACGAGTTGGTGAGCAAACAATTGTTTTCGGAGATTCCTAGTCACGCTCTTACATATCATATGGTGAAAAACATTCTTACATAATCACAGCCATTGGCTCATTTTAAAGCCAATATTCGGAGGTAGAGAGTAATGGGAGTGTGCGTGTGTGTGTGTAGGAATGTTTAACGTGTTAGTTGATGTGACCTTTCCCCAATTGGGTCAAGTGGCACGTTATGTTCCGTCTTGGTTTTCACACACGGCCAAGGCAATTGGAGCGCCTGAATTTGACATTGTCAGCTTTCACCACACGCTGAACTACTCTTTGGGCACCGGTGAGAAAAACCCATGGTCATACGGACGGGCGACGCGATTTGAAGTTGTTGGTTAAAAAAATACGTGCTCTGCTTTGTTGGGCGTTCCATAAAGGCTTTACATTACGTGGCCTCAGCTGTATTTCAAATTGAGCCACTATTTTCCAAACGAAAGCGTGAGGACAAAACGGCTTATCAGCCCGCACTATCCACGGATTGATTTTATGCAATTCTTCTTTGCTCCGATCTAATACAACCATCTTCTCGCTTTGGCATGTTCGGTTTTCTCCCTGTCTTGATGGAGGAATTTCGTTGAATATGGAACAAATTGGACTTATGTTCCCATCAAAGCACTTCCACAAGACACCAGTGGAATCATCCGATTCATGTGCTCGAATAAGTTGCCGCTAGTCTTCAATTATATGCAAAAACATTTTAAATATGTGATACGGTTTGGATTTGATGACACTCCAAGACACTTTTTCAATCAGCCGCACACCTCACGATCAACTTATGTTTCTTGGACTATACTTTCAGTTCTTTCAGTATTATGGATATGGAGTGAGTAGTTTGTAGCCAAATCGTTGAGCAATTTATTTGGGCTAGAATATTATCAATAATTTGCTCATTTACCTTTCATTGAATTAAAGGAGATAAGCAATTTAGATAACGTGTGTTTAATAACTTTTATGAAACAGGAATCATTTATCAAAAAGAATGAATTCCCGTGCTACTTTCCATAAAAGAATTTCGAAATCTCAGCAGTATATTTTGAACTACTATAAATTTTATCACAACACTCAAGGTCGCGTAAATGCAAAAGGTCATAGAAGAGAACTAAGAACATAGAAGTGGGTGATAAAATTAGGAATATATAAACTTTACCCGTAGCCATCAACATAAAAGTATAATATTGGGGACTGAAATGTATTTCCAAAATGAGAGTGATGTTGAACGAGTTTGGTTAACACCTGTATATATATATATGTGTTTATATAAACATTCAAATCGTTCTCATTCTATGTTTTTACAACACTTTCCGTGAGGTTTGTAATTCAACTAACAATAATAAATCACAGAATCGGGTTTATGCAGACTGGGGGCAAATAAATTTGGATATCTCAGCAAACAGTAAGAGTATAATTGAAAAATATGTTTTCCCATGCATAAATCAGGATTCTTGAGGAGGGGGGAGGTGGGGCTGTTGGGTACAAGACGGAAAGTAATAATGACATAAATGAAATATGAGATTAATTTATTTATGTTTACACAAAGAGGCAGAACAATCAGTAGAACACTGCACAAGGTACTTGACATTAGGATTCTGTTGCAGTATACAGGAGCATCATTCGAAGCCTGGAGACCTACACCGTGTGAAGTGAAACAGTTGAAGGAGAAACCGTGAAGTGAGTGCTTTGAAGGAACCAGTCAGATGGGTAAAACGAATGATCACGCTTATGGATTATTGTTGAATGGTATGAGTGTTTTACCCTACTGTCATTTCAACTAACGCTATTTGATCAAGATATCAGAACGGTAATTAATATCATGCATGGCAACATTCAAGATCAACCTATTGTGACCAAACCCAAATTATATACTCGGCCTACTAAGGCGGTCATACAAAATAAACATTTCTTTGAGTCTCTGAGGGCTGAAATGATAGCGATTAGTTTACCTCATGTGAAATAAAATAAAGATTCAATTTTTTTCATGTCAGTAAAATATGATTTTTTCTTGTTATTTGCTTTTGGCTAAAATTATCAAATATTGCTTCCCCGATTCTTCAAATCTCCATTCTCGTGAACTACGGACCTCACAGGAGCTGTTGCAAAAACATTGAAACAGAATGAACTGATTGTTTCTTTTATAACAGCAATATACCTCAGCTGAAGGTCAACTATTTGCCCAAAGAAACTTCAAAGCCGTTTGACATATAACCTATTTTCTCTCTCACGCGTAAAGCTAGACCGTACAAAATGCAAATGAGTTAAGAATGACTTTTTCAAGTACCGATTGGGTGTAGCTTTTACTTACAAATACTAAACTTACAAAGTCATGTGACTGTTTTGGTTACCGACTTCTGACTATGCATTTGATCTATCGATGGCGAAAAAGGAAATAAAAGAGTATAATCAAAGTGAGAGTGCAATAAGCACTGGTTACGCATGTGGCACTGTTTATGGCACATAGTCATATCCCTAAATGTTTATAACCGTTGATTAGGCTGGTCGTCATGGCCTTAACCGGAAAGCTTATTACGACCTGCAAGACTTAGAGAAGTGGTTAGTTTATTCACAACCTTACTTCGTGTCAACGTTGGATCACCTGTAGTTCTACTACATCCATCACCTCCTTCAAGAAACATTGCACACCAATGGATCATTTTGATGCATCAATTGTGAAATCTATGGAGTTCAATCAGTTGCACGGATATGCATCATTTAAACAATCACAGGGGTCCAATACTCTGAAGAAATACTGCGGCATTTTTGATGAAGCCCTATCTTTTGTGAATTTCATACGAGGATCTACCGTCTTCTTGTGCTTTGATAAGATATCATTCATATCATTTCATTCTCCTGTAAATTGCTTACTTTCTCATAACTAGCAAAGGAGTTTCCTCAATGCCTAATCCAAGGCTTAGTTTCTGTTCCTAAAGCAGAACGAATACAACACATTCGGTCCGAAGACCAGTTGAAGGATATTTTCTCCCGAGTAATCTTTAATTCTGTCGGAGTGCCGATGCCAACATGAGGAGAAAGTTGTCAAATCTACTGGCGATGAAGGTCATTTAAATTGTTTTTGTTTCAATGTTCTACCACGTAATCGAAAAGGTGTTGCTAAGCATGAATTCGCGTTGTTATTCTTCGGAGCCATCGCATCTCAGCCCAGATTCTGCGAACTCGTATTCCCAACAGAAAGGTTTCCACTTATAACTAAATTCAGCAAACTTCTTCCTCTTCGTGAATTCACTTGTTGCTTTCATTCTTCAATATCCTGATAAAGTGGTAATTGAGGAATTTGCTTGGTGTGTCATAACTGCCAACCAACGGGTAAGCTTTGTGTGTCAGTCGTTTTTGCTTCAAATCATCGATCCTTTGAAAGGTTATCACGCAGTCTTTTCGATAAGTTTCCATTCTTCATTGAGTCATTCATTGAGTCTTAAAGACTGGGTTCGATGAGAAATGTTATTGAAAATATCGCTCTCCCTGATTTCCAAGTTTTATGTAATTTCCGAACGGTAAATTTAATTTGTGCCAACCCCAAGATGAAAAGCGCTGCATTGGCGACTGAACATGATCCAAAATAAGTTTGTCTCGAGATCGGTCAAAGGTTTCTATGCCATGGCGGACTGGTGACCACCACACGTACGTGACAAACAAATTTTCAATTGTTTTTCGCAGACAGATGAAAACCCAATAACCAGTCGGAGTAACCGAAATTGCATACGGCTGCATCTAAAAATTTGTTTTGAAAAGTCTCTCATTTTGTCATGGCGATGAGTCTACAATTATGCAATAATACATGTGAGTGAACAGTTCGCGACCCTAAGGCTGCCAACGATCAATTATACTCTTTCAAATTTAACACCGTTTGTTATCGTTATTTTTTATCTGTTTAGTTAATGAGATGATTACTAAGTAATGGATTTTGTCTGACCAGGGATCAAATGTTCTTCCAAATCTGCTTTGACAAAAACAAGATGTTCACATGTTCAAGTGAAGGTGATTTAGCTCAGCTTAGCTGTTCATGCTTGCCAAGGCATGAAACAAATCGTCAGATCGGACGTTATATTAGATAATAATGCCCAAAAGGTGCTTCGACACTTATATATTGCATACTCATGCATCGTGTGCAGAACTATTTCTAATCATCGGGATTCATGAAATTCGCCAGTCTCAGTTTTATACCACAGTGATAATTTTGTTCAAAGAGCCTAGCTCCGTTCAGTTCGTACAGCTGTAAGAGTTTTTACTGTTAGTATTGAGATTATATTTCCCCGTCATACTTGTGTATACATACCGACTACGGGAGAATTTCCCTTCGTACCGATCACCCCGAAGTTCGCAAGCAGTACAAATGAAAACGTTTACTGAAAATGTTTGCAAATGAAACTTCGGTATTGAGTTATTGAGAAAATAAATATCAATCAACTTAGTGATATTTATTACTCAATATAAAAGTAAAGTATGTGGCTGGCTTCAATCAAGCTACAAGCGGTCATGACGGCCACTACCTGTTCCTACAATCACTAGCAATGCAAAGCTTGTTGGTGAACGCTTGAAGACAGTTATAACTCTGATTAATATCAATCAAACCTTGCGGTTGCCGTAATTGGTGTCAAACCTTCTGTAGATCGTCTAAGTTGATCTTGTATTGCTGTGCAGGTGAAAACACAGATTCTTTGTGACTTTGATTCGCATGACTGAAGTCTCGGGAATGGTCCCAAATTTACATTTATGTGAATGCTTTTCCTGTGATTCAACTTGCTGAGCTATATTCATGCACAAGACTTCTGCAAAAATGTTTCACGAAAGCTGTTTCAGTAGTATTCATTTAAATCACGTCTTTCTTTAATTGATTTCATTTTTAACCAGTTCATACTCTCAAGTCTTTGCGAATAAGCTATAATGGACACCTCTCCTAGATCGGATCATTCTATCGTCGGTTTTTCAGCAAAACCATTTGGTGATCAGTCACTGGCGACTTATCACTTTTAAACCACACTGCGAAATCTCGGTTAGGTGTTCGATAGACAATTTACCAAGATGTACATGTTATAGTCACGGCACACAAGTTTGCGAATAAGGATTAGTGTGATAGGGAGTCCAAAGACGGTTGAACAAAATGTGTGATACACTTCAACCCTTCAGTCAAAGTCTCATTTGCTCATCTTACCAAAATATGCAGAACTCAGTAACATACATGAGCCTATTACGTATTCGTCTGTAGAGAACAGTTCGGAACTATCCAGGTCGGTGTAGTGTATAAATCCGAATGAATAATCTCCCGTTTGCTTTAGATGAAATTATGAACAACGGTCGTTCTACCTTTCGGAAAAATGATGGGAATATCAGATGTATCATTGTGGAACTATTTCCGTTTGCACGATATAACTGTGAAAGTATCGTGAGGCTCGATGAGTTTCGAATCCTGGATGCACACCATTCACCCCTTTGTACGACTGTACTAGCTGATCGTGATTGGTTGTTACCTGAAGCATATCTCGTGAACCTCGGTGATGCTAAAATAACCAAGCTTTAACAATCCGTATGCAGTTTTGACTGATACGTGGATTCTTCATGACAAACCAAATTTCTAATTATTCTATGGAAGCAAACAAACTGATTCACATTATCAAACTAAGCTAATCATTGAGCGCTTTTTATCACTCTGTATTATCAGCCGCACAGTTGATGTAGAAAACAGCAAAACAGCAACCGAAAATTGTTGTTTTACGGGCAATGTATGAAACGATAGCTGACAGTTATTGACATATTTATTCTCGCAAGATGCCCCCAGATACATAGTGCGCCGTGTCAGTCGGCACGTACCACCAACTTTTTCTTAAATTAATTAGCCCCTGTGTTGTCAATGTGTTTGATAACAGTTTCATGGCTAGATTTCCTAATATCTTTCACTTGTCAAAAGTTCCATTCATATAGTTGTCTCCGGTAATTCATTTGAATAGGAAGTAACCAGTGTTTAGTGAACAAATTCACCAACAATATGGTTGAATCTGGACCAAACATATGACAAAACATTGTCAAATGGACCACATATGTTCCACATTTGTGCAATAATTTACCTTTTTCTCTGTCCATAACTTGCAACCCAAAATGATGTTTTGTCAAACCTAACCAGTCATTATATTATACACTTCGCATCAGAATACGCTGCTCGATGCAATTGTAAAATCTAGTCTCAATCAAATGCTGACACGTATGCATGGGTGTCAAATTAACACAAATTTACGTTTTTTCTACACAACAAAATTTATGAACTGAACCATTGTCTATTTTTGGATGAGCATGCTGTAAAATGCTGTTCGTCTGTCACTCAAAACAAAGGGGAGAGTGATGGTGCATTTGGTAATAATTGTATTCTATACACGTGTTCACATCCGTTTGAATTTAGCGCACATTTCCTTGACAAATCTGTGAATCGGGAACATGAAAAGTACAATATAATACAAAATAAGTGCATCACCGATAATAAACAATATTCTGCTTCGCCTCTGTTGGCATAGAAAAAATACAAAAATGCTCTGAGTGCTCAACGGTTGCAGCAAAATATTTCGATCAAGAATCAGGAAGAATATACGATGTCTCTGTATTATTTCTATCAGCTTTGGCACACACCAAGACGCAAAAGTTTATTCCATCCTTGTCTCATTTTCCACGGTGTTCCAAATTGGTGCGCAGAGACTAACGTGGATAATTCTGAATCAACCGGGGCGTGACTTAGGTACACATTGCGTATATTTTGTGGACTGATTCCGTATTTTTGAAGCACAATACCCAAATACGTGTCATCTATCCAGAAAAATTTCACAAATGGCATTCCGGCTGCCACCAGTCGAACAACAGGCATACTCATTATCACAGTTCCACCAGTGGGATACGGCGGATAAAATCGATGTGGATACAGCGCGTAAGAAACATACCACTTTTTCCAAGGTCTCCGCTCCGGTATTGGAGTTGAGAACACGTAGCCGGCCACGTATGTGGCATGCTGCACTTGGGGCACTTCATCCAAGATGCGGATCATATTCTTTATGTGCACAAGAAAATCCTCATCCATGATCACAACAAAACGAGCGTTTCTGCAATGTTTTGAGACATATTTCAACGAGGTCATCATTTTGTACGTGTTGTTGTGATAAGCATCCACAAAACTGAATTGCAATAAATCATGATACTCGTCGTGTTCTTGTTGAAGGCGGTTGTCCAGCCACGGTTGAGCGAATGCGGGGGAGCCCAATGCGAACACCGTGCGGATAGTGTAATTCAAATTAGCTGCGCACGAGGCATTTGCCCATGTTTGTCGAATTGCGTTCCGTTGACTGAACGAGCTCAGTCTCGTTTTGACTATGAAAATAATGTCGACTGGGTTAAATATGGATTCATTGGCTAGCTCGGGGTATTCCGGTATGCAGAGAGATTGAGGAGCACGGATCAGTGAGAAATTTGCCAGATTGATAGGACGAACAGGAAGGTGCAATGAGGGAGTCCACTCCCCATCTGGACCGAGGTCGGAATAAATTTTGTACAAATTTACATCTAGAGGATAACTGTACAATGTTGAGTCTAACGCGTACCCATTATTAATGTAGAGGATTGTCAAAGTTATGAATATCACTATGAATAGGACGCATAAGGTACGCGCAAGCCATCGCAGTCTCACGTAGAACATTTTAGGAGATTTCAGTCGTCTGCTTTTCTCCATCTTCCTCCAAATCTGAAAAGGATAGTAGAAGAGTGGTACGCTATTTCAGTTGTTCATAACAGACAATGAAATAGAATGATATAGAAATTAATAAAAGAGAACTGATTCATACAAGGCAAACCATTTAATGTATTTTGGGAAATCACGTAAGGTTTTCTTTCCAAGGCTAAACGTTCACGGGGAAAGGGGATCGCAACGGCTCAGTCCTTTCGGGGTAAAATGGAATGTAACTGGAAAGAACATAAACCCGTGAAAATGGAGGTGACAATTATGGTTTTCCAAATCGTTTTACCTTCCATTAAGACCATCTTAACTATGAGCACGACAAGAGACCTCGTTTAGGATCAGATAGTATTAAGAAAATAAACCGCCTTGATCAGACGAAATATAATGCAGATTGTGTAAACTTTACTGCTTCTGAAGCGCATACATATTATATTGTTTTATTATTACGAATAATAATGTATGTTCTAATTATTCTTTTAGTTTTATCATCAAAGATATGTTGCTATTGAGGATATTGATTACTCTTGTGCTTCCTGATCTCTCATACCTCAGTATTTTCCAGGTATAATACCTAACCGCTGGAAGCAAAATATTATAGCATCGTTAGTGTGCTCGTCAGATCGAAACGTTTGGGGCTTGTTTGAATTTTTATTCAAAACCAGCTCAGAACTGATCAACTGTGTACTGTAAGCTAACACAGCATGTACTCTGTGGATAGGGAGGATGCAAGCCAAATGATCCCTGAACTGCTGACGGAGTAGCTCATCAACTCGATTCAACATTCTCCAGTCGAGGTTTGTCTCGGTGCCACGCGTATACAGTTTAGGTACCATCTGTCACAAGCATATTAGGTGAGCGACATCAGCCAGGTATCTCTTCTCCGATCAATTTCATTTATTCACTTATAGGTAGCTATTTTGCTGAACATCGAATATTAACCCTTAAAATAGGGTTTCTCAAAACTCTCTTTGTGGAAGTTTGTACACCTAGTAACGCTCTTATTTTTTTATTACAAACCACTTTGAGATAAACATCAGACAGGGTAAACCCATATTCCCGAAGACCTGCTATTCAGTAATGGTAACCGGCCACCTAGGCTCCGGGACTTGGAGTGGAAAATCACATAAGGCCGCGATAAGTCAAGCTTGGTATCGAACCGGACGACAGCAAAGCTGCCTACCACCAAAGTTGGGTGGCGGTGACGGGGCTAAAAACTTGGACCACACGGTATAAAGCACCTCGGTGACCGCGAATAGATCATTGTGCCAACACCACCCAATGTATATCTGTTCCTGACGTTTGTACCGTGATCGACCTACTGATGAGAAATGCCCTCTTTACGATGGGAATGAAAAGTATTCCAGGGATCAAAAATTAAGCGCCAACTTAATTCTTTGATTTTTTACAAATAAGCATCCAGTAGGCCATCAAGTAAGGTACTTGGGGAAATTCTGTCTAGTTCACATTTCAGGGATCTGTAGACGACTTTCCCATTCTTAATCGACACACCTTAGGATACCCCACAAAAGTAACCCGCATTCACTTTTTAACTAAAAGTGAGCAAACAGATATGCATTTGATGGCAAGGTAAAATTTTTACCCATCACGACTAGACTGCACATTGGCGTGGTATGATGACTTGCGTGCCTCAATGACCCTGCGAGCTACACAGGATGGCTTCTAATAGCCGTATATCCAATCATGCCTGAAAGGTCAACGGGCAGAGACCAGACAAAGTTCAGGTTCACAAGGCCAGTTGCTTGGGCACCTCCTGGCTTCATTCTTCTATCCACACCCGCCCCTGGAAAGGCCACTCCAGCAAACAAACACAGTGAGAGGTAGTTTAAAGGTCAAAAAAGCCCCACTAGATGGACGGAGGAGCGGGGTACCTGGAGCTACCTCTCGAAAGTGGGAAAAGTCTTCGCACTTCACTGGACAGCTACCGCCCGCAAAGGCTCGGCAGCCCCCAGCCAACAAAGTGCTGTCCCGTCCACGTTCCGCTTCTCTCATTGGGTGCATGAAGCTAAGGGCTGATCCCGGAAAGCGGACCGATAATCAACGCACCAGCGAACAACAAACTTAACCGAAATTCAAAGGCCTTGCGTGACAGGTGTCCAGAAGCTCCCACACGGGTGTTTCGTTCACTCGCCCGCGTTGGATCTACGCCCTACTGCCTTGTGGGTCGGACTCTTGAGTCAAAGGCTCCGGTTAGGGTTCCCAAAGGAAAACCCGTTCTTCAGTTTGGGCTATCGCGAATTATGTTGTGCCCTTAAGTTTTACGCACCCATTTGGAAAACCATCTTTCCCACCTGTATAGTTCTTCTTCTCAACCCCGAAAAATCCCAGATGCCTCCTGTTTACGCCCCCCATCGATTATCACTCAGGGCTTTACCCTCAAAGTTGGACATTCAGAAGC
Source organism: Echinostoma caproni (assembly GCA_900618425.1). Classification (NCBI taxonomy): domain Eukaryota; kingdom Metazoa; phylum Platyhelminthes; class Trematoda; order Plagiorchiida; family Echinostomatidae; genus Echinostoma; species Echinostoma caproni. The sequence continues at coordinate 49,223 of UZAN01042244.1, forward strand.
TATAGGATTTTTAAAGCCAAAATCCCCTTTTCACTCAGCCGTGTTCAACATCCGCACGCTCTATCAGATGGGCCAACAAGCTGCCTTGGCTAGAACCCTCGAAACTTTCAATGTAGATGTATGTTGTGTCTCCGAAACACACACAAAACCCCACTTCCATTATCTCTCTGCGTTTTCCTGATTCAACAGCAACCTCAAGCTTCACCGTTCGTGTGTCGGGCGATTCGGCATCCAAAACCAAGGTGTTTCTGGTGTCGGTATTGCGCTAAGTGCTAAGGCTGAACGCGCGCTTCTCGACTGGATTCCAGTCAGTAGCCGATTGTGCGCTGTACGTCTCAACGGTTTAGTTAGAGTCAACAACTACAGAATGAAGCGTCGATGCTTATTCGTTGTATCTGGGACTGCACCAACCGATTGCAGTATACCTGAAATCAAGGATGATTTCTACCAGGATCTTTCTCAACTACTCCAAAGTGCTCGATTAACGGACGTCGTAGTAGTCGCCAGGGACTTCTATGATCAAGTGGGATACCTGGACGAATCAGAAAGGCTTCTTGGCGGACCACATGCAATCCCAGCTAACCGGACGGACACGGATTCTTTCTTTCAAACACGACTTTCTCGCACAAGAAACGCCATCGGCTTATATGGGAACCGCCAACCTCTTTACTGCGCTGGGCCCACATCGCCATCAGTTACCGCTGGAGGCTCAGCGTTAGTCTTGGAGATGACCAAACTCCTGGGTTCAGTATGGCAAAGGGAAGAGGTTCCAGCTGAATGGTGTAAATCGGTGATCATACCGATTTATAAGAAAGGTGATAGTTCCTCTTGTGAAATCCATACAGGAATTAGTTTA
>UZAN01042245.1:6138-28004 GCA_900618425.1 Echinostoma caproni
TATACATCTCTTCATGATGTCGGTTTGAGCAGGATAGGGCCACACTGTTGAGCTCTGGTTAAACTCGATTATGATGCCTTTGATTGTTTTCTTAGTCACCGTTTGAAGATAGGAACACCTGATTGGGTTCAGAATCTCCGGTGATCCAAGACTATCGAGGACTAACTTGACTCTATGGGCCAGGGGAGTTCGTGCTGAAAACTTCCCCCAGATTATCAAGCGTTTACTGCATGCTTCTGGCTCAGACAACTTTGTGGCAGTATGTAAGATGATTTAGTCAGAGATTTTCATGGTCTTTTTGCTGGCTTCAAGTTGCGGAGAAAGGCCGACAAGTAGTGCCTTCCCCTCCACCAACTCAGCCTCGAGCTTTAGACTTAATATCGTCTCGTTTTGGGATAGGGTCAACCCATTTTGTACCACCAGTGAAGTGTCGATTACCATGGTGTTAAGACGCATCGGAAGCATATCCTCATCCAGAGTTACATCCTGGATTGAGACAGTGTCGTTATTTGCATCTATCATGTTAAGAATAAGTTAAGATATAACAAAGACATACCAAAAATATGGAAAAACAAGGATAGAAGATATGGTAGAGAACGAACAGTTTTACGCATTAGATTTCGGCCGTAATGCCAAAGATGTCAACGAAACGGATTAACAGCAAATAAAAGAGGGGGATATTTCGAAATAGTACACTTTAAGACCCAAATAACGAATTGTTAGAGCGAGCACTCAAACGTTTCACCGTAATCGACGTAAACAAGTAAACCGCTAACGATGTATATGCAATGCGGCCATTTAAGAGTTCGCAGTAAATATACTAAACACACACTAGACAAATTTCCTGTGAGTAAAATGTGAAATATCGTAAGATATTCCACGAGAATAGTACCAGAGGGATTTTAAACGAGAGCACTTCAAAAGTTGAAACCGCGCGCGAAGATAAATACGATCTACAATCTACAATGGTCGACCAGAGAATTAGCAGTGAATAAAGGCGATAGAGCAAGTAACCCGTTACGGTTCTTCAGAAGCACGTACAGGATCCCTAGGGTGACAGATAACCTTTCATCGACCGAAGGTAACTGCACAATGCCCCCAATCACTGTGGAAATTCAGGATGTGCAGCGGGAGTTGACCGGGCTCAATATGTTCAAGGCGGCAATACCTGAAGAAATTCACCCAGCGATTGTACAACCTATGACTGACGTCATAAAGGGACCGATCTTTGAGTTATTCAAAGAGTTGCTAAGACTGGGAACTGTCCCGAACGACTGGCGGAAAGCCGCAGTGGTGGCAATACACAAGTCTGGATCTCGGCAAAAAGCCGAGAATCACAGACCCACAAGTTTGACATCAGTAATATGTAAGCGTTTGGAGCACCTAGTTAGAAGGCAAATATGACACTTCATGGTCAATAGGAGGCTATTGGTACCAGCTCAGCACGGATTTGTTGAAAAGAGATCTTGTCTGACAAACGTGCTGGTTTTTATAGACGAAGCACACGGAAAATAGATGAGGGCCTACAGGTGGAAGTATGCTATCTGGACTTCCAGGAGGTATTCGACTCGGTCAGCCACCATCTGTTAAATCAAAAAATGCAATTATTGGGAGCATATGGGCAAGTCAGGAGCTGGCTAATGGGCTTTCATGCGCAGCGGACGTTTAGTGTCAAAGTAGGAGCTCACACCTCCGCGGAGCAAGTGGTCAAAAGAGGCGTACCCCAAAGATCCGTTCTTGGACCACTGCTGTTCCTACTCTACATTAATGACCTAGCACGGGATCTCCAAAGTCCGTGTTTTCTGTTTGCAGATGACGTCACGATAGCTGGATGGAAACAAGCAGGGGACATAGAGGTAGTAAAAATATGGGCCGGAAAATGGGACCTACGACTAAACGTATCGAAATTTCAGATACTGACGACCAGAACTGGCGATGACACGGCAAATAGCCTGTCGATACAAAGGGTGCAAGAAACAGATGATCTAGATATAGTGGTTACGCGGGACTTCAAACCCAGCACCCAATGTAAGAAGGCCGCAAACAAAGCAAGGGGACAACTGTTTCGTTTATGCGCAACGATGACGTGCAGAAAACCAGAGGTTTTGCCACCCTATACAAAAGTATCGTCCGCCCTCAACTGGAATATTGTGTGTAGGCTTGGACTCCGTTCTTTCGGAAGGACGTCGATACCTTAAAGAGGGTTGAACGAGGGCGATAGCTGGGCAACAGGGGAAAAGTTATGTACCGCGGCTCCGAGATTTAAATCTGTTCTCCCTCACACGGAGGCAGATGAGAAGAGACCTAATCGAAACATTTATGATCGTCAAGGATATATCAGGTCTAAGGTTTGCCGAGTTGTTCTCCTGGGTCCCGCATAGAGGCACGCGGGGGCATAACTTAATTTTGCAGCGAAGCCACTGTACACTGCAACTGAGGTCAGTGTTTTTCACTAACAGGGTAATTCCGTTGTGGAACCGGTTGCCGCTGTTAGTGGTAAGCTGCAGTACTGTAAACGCGTTTGAACAGGCACTTGATGAGTGCTGGATAGCGGTTTTCCCTGAGGTAAGCGTTTAGTACCATCTATAACCCAACCACGAAAGATGTGATACTGCACCACATTATTCTGCCTTTAAGAAAAATTACATCGGAGTGTTGGCAGCCAAGGAAACTCGCAGAGGTGGACGCACACTCGAGAGCAAACCACGGAAGGAATACTGGATGCCTGATTGGCCTGTGGACACTATCAGTCATGAGCAACCTGACCTCACCTGGGAGATGAACCTTTCCGAATAACAATGTCTCGCCTTGGAGGTGAGGTGAGATAACTTCCCCTATCTTAGCATTTTCAGACAGGAAGTTACGGAACACTTTTCGCAGTGGTGGGTGCCATGTTTGACCGCATACCACCGGAGAAATTCTGGGCGCTCGATTAGCCGTGGCCATCTTCCGTCCTTTGCAAAGTTAACTGAAGTGAACTGAACTGACCTGACCTAGTTGTTTAAATCCATCAATTGTAACGCATTAGTAAACACCAGATTTACAACATATTATTTCCGCAAGATGGTTTGATACGAAATTAAGATTATAATTTAATCGGCGTGGAAATGAAGCAAATAACCACCTATGGTTTGTTTATATACTAAAATTTCAAGTTTTTAGCTGCTTTGAAGAAGGTGAAGAAGAATGTTCGGAAGATCATCGATTCTCCGGAGGCTAAGTTGTTGCATTCACTTTTGTCCTCTCCAGAAGTCAGGGGACTAACTCAGGTCAGGAATATGTATTCATTGTTTGTTTCCATTAAAGTCACGTGAATAATCTTTTGCAGTATTTTCAGTGCACATCCACGCCGGCATTGTTCTTATAAGAACAATAGAAATAGAACATTTTGTTTGGTCCGATCCTCTTAAGAGAAGCAGCTTCCCAGAGAGCACGGGTGTACACTCGAGATTCATCGTTGGGGCACCAGGGGGCAGGTTATCGAAATACAGATTTTCATGAACTAACTACCCCAAAATCGGATTCCATGTGTAAAATTATTTGAGAAATTTTAATTTTTCACTTCCTCTATGCGTATTGCAGAGCAACAAAGTTAATTTAATGAAAAAATCTACTCTTTAATATGCTATTTTACATCAATTCCAAAGTTAAATGCGAAGTGTTTTGCGAAAATATGGTATGTTACTTACTCCTGGCGATTTAAATTTTGACAGAATGATCATTCATGAATTTCATCATGCTGTACTGCGGGTACAAAAGAGCAAAGGATGTTAACTGGTAGTTGTTAGTAAACAGCGTGATAAAGAACAATTTTAGGTTTAAAAAGTAAGTTTATGCGTTAAAGTGAATGTCGTAATAAACACAGCAGTAGCTTTTCTGCATGATTCATTAGTGAATCATTGTAAGCATAGGTAGGATTAAATGAATTGCACATTTGATAGATTTTACATAGGCAGTGGAGTACCTATACGACAACACGATAATTCGAGGCGAATTGTTATTATTTAATTGTATTCAGAGGCTAAGTGCTTAAATCGCTATAAGTTGACAATTGAAATATAGTGACCAATTTTTTATTTACCCCGACAATCACCCAGCTTGTTCAATATGGTACGCAACGATGACTGTCGTGCTACTTGGGTTGAGCTATTTTTGAGTTAAACTTCAATGTCATCCATTTCGAGATGATAAATGAATATTTTCTTTTATTCACCGGAATATACACTATAATGTATACGGTATGTAATTCATACGCATGCCAGGATCGATCCCGGTACCCAGGCAGCACAAGTGGACACTTGGCCGTCCTTTGAGTGTCGCCTTGGGGACAATTGCTTAAAAATGCTATGAAGTCTCTTGATGCGGTGTTGTTATCGTTGTAATACATGAAGTTGTTCAGAATAACCATTTAAATCGATGTATTTCATCAAATAACGAAATTTTAGTCCAGACAATGATGTTATTTTTGTAAATCAAACAGTTTACATATAACCTGCAGGTCCCGATGTGATGTATCCAATCACTCTGATAAACTTCAGGCTGTTCACGTTTAAACGGCGGCAGTTCTATGAAGACACTCAATTGCTGTTGCTATAAGCTTGCAACGAGCCATAAAGTTTGTAATCACCATTAAGGTTGGCAGTGTAGTATTAAACTCTCAAATGAATAAAAAACAAAAGAAACAGAACTACCATTCCAAGCATATATTACATTTCTTACAATAAGTATATCATGCTTCTTGGAATGTGTTCTCTTCGTTGAATTTATGCGAGCGGGTTTATCCCGGAGCAGTTGTATTTGACGTTCCATTCGTTTGTGCACTGATCACCACGCACATCGATGTTTGTTTTATCTGAGGAAGCTTTTTGTATGGCTTAATCCTGGTTAGAGTCGATTTTCATGCAAATTAATAAATGTACCAAAAACTGTTTCCAAATTGCAGTTTTGAACTTTGTTATTATTTCCACAGCAATCGATGCTGATAAATAATCACTGGTAGAGACGTGTAATAAAATGCCTCACTCTGGTGCAATACTGGTCCAAACACTAACAATTTAATTTATTTATAGAGTGAATAATCAAAAATACAAAAGAACACAACTTTGTGCGATCTAAACCGGGATCCACCCGGCTCTCTTCTAGGAACCAAACTCTGGATGCATTTTTATATAATGAACAGAAGTTAGGGCGGACCTGCTGTTTAAAAATTTAAGCCTCGCGGCTCAGAGGGCGAACCAAATATACAATGTTAAGCATGGTATTAAACCGGACAACAGCAATGCTATCTACCACCAAAGTTGGACGGTATTGGCGGGGTTAAAACTTCAAACCATATTATGTTAAGTCCACCGGTATCAGTTAATAAACTATTAAGGCACACTTGCGTCCTAAAGTACAGCATTGCTGCTACTGGAATTACCATTTCTGCTAATGTGAGACAAATAAATTCTTCAGACTCGTTTAAACTGGTATGATAGGGCTAGTGGTGACATGTTTCCATACTCGACCAGTTCCGTAAGCATCGTTGATGTACCAAAAGATTGCATAGTGGCCATAATACGTCCTGTTACGATTATTCAAAAGAATCCACATGGATCATAGTCAGATATGCTAAATTACGGTCTGTGCAACTCAGGAAATAAGAAATGTAATTGGTTGATTTGGAAAAGGCTGCCAGCTGATAATACAACTTCATTTTAGTTGTAAATAACCAACTCTTATTAAAGAATTTACAATGAAAAGATTTTATTCCAAATACTTTTGTATAAATTTAGAAATGCGTATGCTGTATCCCGACGGGACTCCAAAAGGACACATTGAAAAAGTGTCCCAACTGGACACAAATGAGACGGTTCTTTAAGAAAAGTCCCAATGAGATTCGAATAATACTAGAATGAAACGGCCGTTAAAGGAGAAGTTTAGCGGGACTATCGACCGTTACACTGCGCTGACAGAATCTTCTGTTGCACAGGCAATGATTTCCTTTCTTACCCTCAAAATATGTATGCTAATAATCCTACTGTTATAATACCAAAAGGCGGTACTGGTCGAGGATATTCGTTTAGTGAGGAATACATATGTGAGGTCAGTAATTTTGCATGGATAACACAAAATCCTGATCAGAAACATGCCATCGCAATTCTTTCCAACACACAGGGTAATGTATAGAGCAGTCAGTAGTTATTCTTCCAAATATGTCACTTGGCCCTTGATGGTCTTGTTATATTTTTGATCATCAAAAGTTACCTACTATTCATAAGTGAGTAGTATCTCACAACACTACGACCGCAATTATGGTGTGACTTTTACCAGAAAATTATTTTTAACTTTGGTTTATTTGCCCGTGAATTTACTGTGGTGTTTATCTTCAGTTTATAGTTATAGTAATAGAACAGAAACGCTTCCTATAAAACTACAATTCTAATTCGATTGAACTTTAGGCCAGGTCACGAGGAACCTTAGTGATGACCATAGAGAGTAGATAGCAAAGTTTGGTTTAATCGTAGAGCGATGGCGAGAGTTACAAGCTAAACAACAGTTGCAATTCTTCTGTCTAGTTAGACCTAACGGTACTTATGCGAGTTCCGTTGAAAAGGCGTTTAACATCACACTGATTTACTAACAGAAACTCCTTCCTGTTCAAAAAAGGGATAAAACATCCTAATGGACCGTTTAACTGGTCCCAATCGACATAACATTTGATCGCTTCTACTTCAGACTAAATTTTCGTCGGTTGGTATCATAACTGATATTGAAACCAAGGTTCCTCGAAAAGTGATGTATACCACAAGGTAAAAAGCCCCTGTCTTGTATTGATTGTTCTCCTGTAGTTGTTTAATCTTGGTCTTACCGTTGATGAAAACTTCTGGTTTAGTGTGTCGAAGTAAAGGGGTTTCTGACATTTGTCCGAATAGGCCATCTTACTTATTTACAAGAAAAAAGAAAGATACTGTTGAGAGGATTATAGAAAAATTAATTGGATTAACATCACATCAAAGTTTATTACCGTAATTCCAATTCTTTTAGTATTTGCCGTATGTAAATTTTTCTCTTATGAGAACCTGATCAAAGCCAAGTGGACCATATTTTCTCCATTCATTAAATTGAACAACACACAAATCCTCGATGAGACCCGCGGTTACTTTGACGTGTCATCTATTTAGTAAGACTCACGATTTCTTTTCTCCTTGATCTGAAAGCGTCTTTGGACACAGTGGACCGCAAGATATTCCAACATCACCTCTCCCACTGAGGCGTACGAGGAAGCCTACTTCACTATCGTCACCCAGTTTTTCGAAAACCTGGATCGAGCTTGCTTACCTTCTTATTTTGAGCTTCAAAATAGCTGTTTTCTAGTATAAATTTCTATCTTTGCCTCCATTTAACATTGTATTATACGTGATTCTGGAAGCAGCCATATATTTTGCGAGGATAGCTTCATCAACATGTTCCCGGATAGCAGGCTATCTGGTCTGAAGCATGCTTTCGACAATGTACTGCTAATGATAGATCTAGGTACGTTGCAAGCTTCTGCGAATGATTTGATGGTAGTGTAAAATGGATGGTATGCTTTTTGTATCTTCAAAGTGTAAATGTTTCTATAGGCTTTTGTTGGTCCAAATTCGAACCTAACCTTGATTGAAGAAGCAACAGGGAAAGTAGACAAAGTTTTCTATTTGAGCAGCAACATCTTACATGGTGGGCTCAACATCCATGATATTTTGGCACCCATGCTTGATTGGTGTTTGACAACATACGACATATTACCGACGAAGCTCCCAGATTTATGCGAAGGATTGTGTGTGCCACAAGAGATTAGCCGGTGCTGCTGTATGGTGCAGGATGCGGTCGTTACGGTAACCATGTCAAGGTAAACTTTCGGTATTATAACACTGTTGTCTAAACCACAAAGCTTGAATTAGCTTGGGAAACCGAACAAGCAACGATGAGGTCAGGCAAAGAATTGTGGAACATGAGTTGCGTAACTTAGTTGGTAGGATTTCTTGATGTGGGATTTTCATCGCCGAGCGCAGCGGATGGAAAACGCGAAGGTGAGTCATGCAAAGACCTAGAAAGAGAGCGTGAAAACCCTCACAAATACAGTCGGTCATACAGGTTACATTAAATTTACCGTTTTAGATCAGGTTACTACATGTTTAGAGGCAGTGAGTAATACGTTTTAGTGATATAAATTTTGGGGGTTGTACATCGACTCAACGTATTAAAGGCCTAAGTTTATCTGAATTCGTCATCTTCATTTGTTTCTTCCGCCTAATCTGTAATCCACATGATCAACAAATGCCTCAAGTTGTTCTAAAACAACTGAAAGACATGAAGACTTACCTTCATTACATCTCAACATGTAGTTAATAACGGAGGTAGGTTTACTGATTTTTTGAGAAGCGGTCCAGTGATGGTGCCCAAAATATATTAGATAGTGTGAAAGCAAGCAGCGAGTTAAATAAAAACGAATGGGGCGAAGAATTATGAAAAGGAGTCGAGTGTTCAATTTTATTCACGTTTTAACTAGTTGACATTGACCACTCAACAAGAGCTTTGTGCCCTCTTGTTTATTTCCTGCACTACCTCCACTTCTAGGCGAAATGAAATATCTGTTTTGAGGTATCATCACGCTAATCAAATCAAAGCCTAAATATGAACATCTTAGTACTCAGCTGGTATCAAAAAAATTCAGGACGGAAAATGAAAAATGATGTTGCGAGAAAGTAACTTAGTCCCTTCCTGGGGCTTCATGTAGATGAAGCAACTTATTCATGCGTAAAGCAGCCAGTACGTTTTGGGACATCAACAAACCTTTTTTTGGATGGGCCAATGAAAATAGCATATATGGGCTTTCTACTTAACCAATATGATAACACTCAAAAATGGTTATTTCGTTTCACTCTGAAGTAGAATTATCACGAAAAGCCAGTAGGCACGTACAAAACCTTTTTGTGAGATGTATGTATGAAGATGTAAATTTGTGATTAGGAATACTGAATAGAACATATTTCGCAGTTTCAATTTTTTTTTATTTTTGCGAGTTTATTGGTTGGCACTGAATGAGAGCCCTGTGTCTTCTTTTCTTACACAGTGGTCCACTTGGAATATCTTTTAAACGTTGAAGGGCTTAGGTTCGGTGCACATTATTCTTACGCTTATATAGCAAGATACTTTCAGTAAGCACAGGGATTTTTCACGGTTGCGAAGGAATTTTTTATTGATGTGGCCTCCATTCTCTTTATTGCCTGTCGAACTTAGCGTATTTTTCATCCTGCCAGAAGTACAGAATGAAAATGGAGTTTGTTATATTATACAGAAAATGTTAGATATTTGACGTGCGGTTTCAAGATTTTTGGCCTAGGTTTCTTGCTCAGAAACCTATTATAGGCCCTAGAAACATTTCGCTTCAATTTAACCACTCTGGTCACGCAACTCTCAATTGTGGCTCCGCGAGATTTCTTCCAGAAAGAGATGCCCACACTTTGGTGACCACTTGGCAGGCAATGTAATCCAACTGAGAAAGCTGGGTTCATCGGAACACAGCCAGTCAAAGGTTAACCCACGAATGTGAAACAGTTCCGGAATACTAGATGGTTCAGATGATATTCTTCATCCAACGGCTAACAGCATGGTCTGAACCCATGAGTATCACTGCGACAACACGTGCCTCTGCAGGTAGCACCTGATTGTGCCAAGACTAGAGGTGCACCCTCAAACAGAACTCAAATACTTTGGGGAATGACATTTGTTAGTGAGCAGTGTGCACTATACTGACCCTGCTATTCGGGACAAACTGAGCTAGTTGGAAACTCAGTCTACGAAGCTCTTTACCAGTTATCTGTTCGAATGTCAGAAATATATTGAATCTAGACGGTTAATCTATTACCGTACATACCCTTTATGACAACTAGCTGAAAATAAAATGTTCGTCGGAAGTCTGATCACCAAGCCATGGATCTCGACGAATAACCTTGCCGGGTAAGTATTCATTGTTCTAGTTTTTTATATATCGGACCCCAGAACAATCCAAGGCAACTCAGTATAACGTGTTTTAGGTAGAAATGCCATCAGCTTTATTATTCTGTTTGAACCGCAAACCCCCATACTAGCACTGGCACGTAATGGCACTTGTTCCAGATCGATTAAGTAAAATCAAATCAAGAGTAAAATCTAATCTTTAATTGTGAACAAATTTTCAGTGACGTTGCTGTAAGTACAAACATACATAGTTAGGCAATGTAGAGTCCCCCTAAGGAATGAGAAAAATCATGCTACATAAAGCAATATTTCCAGGTCCTCTAGGTGAAAGTTTTTTTCAAGTCATCGGATTATTGTTTCCTGAAAACCAATACAGATAACAGATTATCACTTACAGTAGTTTGCTCATTAGTGATGTCATTCGTATCATTGTAAAATGTTTGCTCAAATTTATTACAGAATGTTTTGTACACCGGATTCCGCTTACAATCGGTGTAACGTATTAAGAAAACAAACGGTCTTTGACTAGTCCTGAAAACGGCCATTAATTCCTCTTACCATTCTTTCATTAAATACACAGCTGTAAAAATAATTTTAATGATAAGGAAGTAGGCTTATCAAAGTTGCCCCCACGTGATTAAAAGAAAATAGAGAGAGAGAGTTGGGGTTCGGTCACAACCTCCAAGGTTATATTATGCTAACCAAAACCACTTGATCACGACCGTCTACCGGCTTTTTCCATTCTTCTTAAGTTTTTCGTGAGTTGATGTCACAATCTTCATCTATTTCCATTTGAGTGCTAGCAGATCAGGATATGCTGCTTTTGCTCCATTAGTACTACTGATTATTGCAAGTTCCTACTATTATGAGATACAGCTCATACTTGTGAGTAGTTTTCACGAACCAATAAGCAGTTATTGGACTCCCACGGAATTCTTGACTGGACTGAAGAATTTACTTTTGTAAATACGAGAAATGTGCACCCGTCAAACCGTTTGATCATCCTATGTGCCTGTGAGAGTTCTGAATACTTGTTCCAAATGAGGTATTTGGTTGCATGTATGCCCAGTTACCGACACTCACCGTTGTTCGTACGTGATAACTTTCCTCGTCCCGGCACTGCCTTGTGGAATTACAAAACTACTACCTCCGACGTGTCTTAGGCTCTGGTGCACAAATAATGTTTACTGCCAGAACCATTTAGAGTCCAATCTGATTACTCGTTCATACAATACATAAGGTTTTTAATATCCTAGATCATGCCTCAACTTATTCCCATAGCGGACCAAACAAGTGAATTTTATCAGCAAATAGCATACCAAAACCCGAAGTAATATGCTACCAGATCATCCTGGATCGGAGTTAGAATCACGTGGAAATACAAGATACATGCACCTTATATCTGCTGGATCCTGGACCTTCCACCGTCCAACAAAGATTATTGACGAGACTATTATTGACAAAGTTGACCGTTTATGACAGTACGCAGTTTGCCCTGACTAACTGCAAGTGTGAACGGAGATGTGTACACGGAAGGAAAATATCGATAACAAAAGTTAATGATGTTGCAACCGGGATACAATATATACTGTGGAAAAATACGGTCAAGTCAAAGGTTGATAACTATCTAATATTTTCCATATTGTTGATCACACCAAATATTTACAACTCCCCTGGAAAAGAAGGCACATGAATTCCACCGTGAACAAAACGCATCAGATCCTAGCTGCAGGTCCTTGAACCTGACCTGAGTGGATCTTAATAACAGGGGAATAGAGTGAATTGAAAGTCTAATTATTAGAAATACAACGAATAACTAATTACTTAGTCAATTCAATTATTCTGATATCGCAACAGTTCTTAAGTTCGAATTTTTCAGTTACATTCAAGAAAAGATTTGGAAAAATGATTTGTTTGTTCATGATGAAATCGTTATTTTGCAACAAGAAGGGTTTTTCCTGGGCGAGACTCCAACCAAGAAGTTGGAAGTCAAAACTCCAACCCTTGAGCTACCCAGTTGATGGCCAACAGTTGATTGCTTGGATTTTTGGATTCAATATTTTCTTGTTTACAACCAATTGGAGATCACTGACAAAAGGTCTGCATGTTATTTCTGGTGAGGTTTCACTTTTTGGCAGTTAAATCGTTCATTCACGCGTGCATCACCACAGATGTGCAAGAAAGCAGACACTGAAATAAGGTTTCAATCACTATTGAAAGTACTCACTTCACCTCATAAGAAATAAGTCGGTTAGGATTGAATGACGGCTTTTACGGATTTAATGATCGTCAATCTTCTTGTCAGTTGTTTTATTTCCATTTTTATCATTTTGCTGAAGGTTTATATCCCAATCGAATTTTGACTAGGTGAGTAGACACACTGGCTGTCCACGATACCGGAGCATCAAATAATTACCGTATTTTTGAATGTCGAAGATTCACATGTGTCAGCAACAGACCGCCCGGTATCACCGGAGAAGTGATTTATCGTGCAATGCTTCTTCGAAAATCAAAATTATCCTTAAAAATTGATAAACGATTTTTTTCATGAAATACGATCATTTATAATACATCAAGACCAAATGATGTTAGTAGGGTATCGAAAAATCGATGCGCCATGTGTTATTTTATCATGAATGTTATAATGTAAATAACATCGCTGTTATTAACGTTGTAACATTCACGGTCATTTATACTTCCAGAAATGTGCCTTCCAAATGATCATTGGACTAGACATCTATGGAATTATCATGCTCATTGTTTTCGGTTATGAGTCTTGAATTCGTATTTGACGAACTTACGGATAGGTCGATGTTTGGCATAAATTTGATTTTACATATATTATGCCATATTAATAAAAAATAAATAAAACTCTTAGTAATACCGTGACACATTCAATACACACACATTCAACTCTTAGTTACTTGAGAATAATTGTTTGCGCTAGATAATATTGATTTGTATTGATCATACTTTAGAATTTATCCCAGGAAACCGAAAATGATAATGTAAGCACAGAAAGAACAACGAGGTGAATCATAATTTAACGTTTGCTTTTATAACCTCGAAGATAATTAAAGAATATTGAGTCAATCATCATAGTACTTGCGCATCTGACACTTGGTTCTATCAGGTACTTGACGTTCTTTCGCTACCCCATCAACCTCCTTTGAAAGAAGATGAAGACCTGTTTGGCATCGTGCAGGAAACAATGAACGCCCTATATGCCGGACCGTTGTCTGTTGACAAAAATGATATTGAAGCCAATGAGCTTCTCCAACTTCTTCAAAGCGTTCACCTGTGTGCCTTTTTCGAGACCTATACCGAAGTGGCTACAAGAAACTTTCACATGCCTGAGATAACCGAATCGGCTTTCTACAACACGTCCGGATTGGGCGCGTATGGCACCATAGGAAGTTTGGCCGCAAGTCGTGGCCAGATTGCACCTTCGACCGGATTGAGTAATGGAGATTTGCTCAACGGAGTTGCTGACCCGAGCTTGGTGAATGCATACAGTACATCTAGACCGGTTCTGTCGCTTCCTGGAACCACGCCAGGCTACATAGATCTGCGCAAAACAGAGGCAACCTTGACAGGTGGTGGAGTGGGACCGGCACTTCCTCCTGTAGAGGGGACCATGAAAATTATCAGCTTTGAAAAAAATCTGGGTGAAGATTTGGTAAGCCTATACAAATATAAGGCCTGAACTTAAAGCTTATTATATGATGAGCTAAAAGTTCCATCCACGTTCTTAACACTGAATCAGTTGGTTACCGGGATGCAAACAAATGCATTGTTTTTGTTTTGTTTTAACTCATGATCCTGTTTTATTGTTCCCCAAGTACTTTTTGGGAAAAATCAACTCAAAAAGAAAACATGTCGAATTTTTGTACAATTTTCTTCTAGACTTCATCATACACTCTTTGTTGGTAGGTTAATCAGATTAAACCACGGGTGACAGGTCACTAAAACGTTTTGACCTGTCTTGTATTGTATACAACTTTTGCAAGCACAAAAGCTTGCGTTTTCGTTAGAAAACTTTACACGTCACAGGGAACATACTAAACGATGAAAAAGTGCTTACGGACAGTGAAAGATATTTCATTGTCCCAGCTTACAATGAAGTTCACTGGTTACCCTATGTTTGTGAGTAAATGTATGGGAGAATTTCGGTCAGCGGTTATATGAGATGAAATTTGGCGGAACTGAAAGCGTGTGGAGAAATTGAAATGATAACGTGTCAGTTCTGTGTGCAATGGTTGGTCAGGATCTGTGAGAGTCCTCTCTGTATGTTTGGCACATCACAATTTGCGAATGAATTCATCGTGTATGGAGCAAATGAAGTGATCTGAAAAGGTAGGAAGCACTCGACAGCTGTTTCGACCAGCACTGCGAATCCATCGACCCAACTGGGGGTTAAACCCGGGAACTTACCGGCAGAACACAAGCATGCTACCCGTTCAGTCTCCGGGCAGCTGATCAAACCATCTTTTTTAATTTTCCATTTACACAAGTCAAGTTGTGAAAGTTTCCAATCGAGTCATAACCCCATAGACTAGTGCTGAGATGGGCGAGGAGGGATACTCGCAACAAGCTCGCATAGATCGGTTGTGCTATAACATGTATATTCAAAATGAAAAAATCGTTTGATCAGCTGTCCAGTGGCTGAGCGGGTAGCATGCTTACGTTCTGCCCAAGAGGTCCCGGGTTCCATCCTCAGTTGGGTCGATGGATTTGCTTTGCTGATGAGACCCAACTAAGTCGAAACAGCTTACATTATTTCCTAGTTTTTCAGTTCGAGCGTCATTTGCTCTATAAACGACGAATTCCTTCTATGAAACTGAATCCAATCCTCCATTATTCACATACAATTTGAGAACGATTCCAGATCACGAACAAGAATAATGTCTGATGACTGGCGCAGAAATGCGGTATGAGTATCACCAACATCCAGCTTCGACCATATTTTCTTCCTTCGTCAGAGGACGCGGAGTAGGTTGCAATCCTCCTCAAGAAAAATCCACTTTTATGCCAATTTGCAAAGTAGCAATGGGCATAGAAATGTCTTTCGCACTGACCGTTTCAATGCTTCATGGGAGCTAGTGATTTCAAGAACTATGCTTTGAAAGTTGCTGTGGATATACTAAGTGAACCTAGCAGTTGTATTATTGTCATATTAAACGGTAGTAGTGCATTTTTTAATATTCACCACTCAGCTTCAGTTGTGGTCCCCAGGAACTGAGCGCACAAAATAACACAATGTAAGCACATCTCCTCTAACCCTGGCTGTCCAACGATCCTAATAACCTTCCTTGGAGTAACTGGATGGTCTACAATGCTCTTACATGCTTGGTTAGGTACAGCATTGAATGTCTCTCATCAAGGGATGATGTACGAGCCAGCTTTAGCACAAAAATGAGCTCGTTTTTGGTCCGCGTGCAGATATACCACCAGATGGATGTATGCAACCGAAAAGGGTGTTCATTCTTGGGGAATTTCAATGGTAAAATCATTCGAGACTAGGGCAACTTGTTCGCTAGGTGTGAATGACTGCTCCTCGGGAGTGCACTCTAGAGGAGAACTAGTACAATTGCTACTCACAATACAGTCCAATTTACTGTTTGTCAGAGCAAATAAACTAATCGTGTAATATCAAACACGTGAATATTTCAAACTTTTGCTGTTATCTACCTGCGCTGCTCACCTATTGAACTTGGTATGCAAGTCAGTTTACAAACTAAGGGTAAAAAAAATCGATAACCATAACATACCTTCTGCCAGGTACATTTACAGTTAACTCATTCGTTAATTTGTTTATCACATGCGTGGCGTGTAGCATTACTTTTTGTTGCCTTTGTAAGATCACGATTGAATTTCTTTGCTTTCGCATGACGCCCACATATCAATAAGCTCCCCAGAAATTAGACCAAAAGAATAATAATTTATCAGTAAAAGATCGTAGTAATTATCTAGATTCAGCTCTACTCCACTGAGGTGCACTAAGTTATACTGCTAAAAATGCAATGATTTCTTTATTCATCATAGTTTAAAATGCGTCTGAAAAAATTATTTAGAAAAAGTTGGCTGATTCATGCAAACTTTTCGCATCACTGGAGATCACAGTGGAGTTAAAAAAAAAATAAGGAAACCGACATTTGCTTCGTCGAAATATGCCGTTTACAAAACATACATTTTCCACCAAAACAAAAAAGAAATTGTGATTAGGGTTAGAGTGGATGATAAGACCATTCAGTTTCTTTTGTGAATTGTCAGTGGAATGTAGCTTATGAGAGAAAACTGATTTGTACAAATTCCGGCTAATTGTCACTTGGAATGAAGTTGGTTGGTTCTGGACGGAATGCACTCTGCACCCGTGTATTTGTCATCTTTAGCTTGGACGAACTCTTTGTAAACTTCTCAGCAATAGCGGAAGGTGGTCAAATTTCTCTCAATTACCTTGCTCGGTCATTATAATTTTGCATGCTTCACCGCATTCTTTGTTTACTGGAGAAAAATGTGCGAGTATTTGCAAATTAAGATTTATGCACTTGATTTGCACGTTTGTAACCTCAATGGATCTGAAGCTAAAATACCTACTAAAAAAACAAAGTACTAAGTTTGGGATCTCAGTTTTCATCAACGCTTCCGCAGATGTTGTGAACATAGTGTTCTTGTAGAAACTGTGAACCCCGCAGCTTTGTTGATGTGGATCGGTTTTGCTGAGTGAATATACGCTAAATTTAGGAGGTAAACACATGACACGAGATTCAGCATGTTATAACAATTTAATGCTAAATCGGATGCTTCCGTGTACATTTTGGATTGTGCTTTTACATCAATAACTCCCAGTTGCATGATATCGCTTTCAGTAGGCTACCTTTAGCCCGTCGTGTACGTCCATACAGATTGACAAGGATGCACATTTTTCACTATTTCTTACATCCTATTTATTCTCTCTCTCACTATCGATTCGTTCACAGGGAATAACGATTGTGCAACAACCGTATGTATCAGCTCATTATGGACTGGTAAATGAACTCGTAGTGAAACGGATCCTCACGGCTTCTCGAATTGAACAACAAGGGTTGTTGCATGAAGGAGATGTCATTCGGGAGGCCAACGGTGTCCCCGTCGACAATCCTCAGACCTTACAAAGACTGTTAAGGAATGCCACTGGTACGGTTACCTTGAAAATCATTCCGGGTTATCAGTCAACTCCTCTGACATCACAGGTGCGTGGAACAAGAACTATTGCAAATACTTTTGCGATGAACTTGTGCAAATGAGATTCGTCTGTTTGACCTGTCTTATATCATTGTGGGTTTTACAGCACTAAATAATTTTGTTAATTTTCTACACACTGGGTTTCCTGTTAGTCATTTCATTCAGGCTGAAACAAGTCAAGTGTCGAGAGAGGATACCAATACAATAACTGAAATAAAATAAGTTGGCCTACTTGCAGGCTGATAAATCCTGATACAAAGATGAATTTCTAGCAGGTAGTTTAAATCTTTCAGTTTCGATCAAACATTTCTACCCTTGAAATCAAAATGGTCGAACCGTCCATGCAAGTCACGAAAGGGAAGGTAATTGGAGACAGAAAACACATATGTAGAGAGTTTCATCCGCTTTTAATCCTTCATATTTTTGAACTATTCAAACACACGCAAGAACTCACAAATAAAACGAACTATCAATTTGCCCATTTATTTTGTGAATGAAGAATTATTCGTTTGACGATGTTTTGACCCTCTTAGAAGGCCCTTATCAAGCCAAGTAACAAGCGAACGTTAAACAAAAATATGAGAGAGACCGTATCAATTGGAGGTCCTCTTGATTGGTCTAGGGGGAGGAAAAATTGAGTTGGTTTTTATGTGTGTGTGTGATAATAAATGAGATTATGGAAGTTGTGAATGAAACAAGAGGTCAAAGAGCTAAGGATGACGTCATAGAAGATGGGAGATTCGTTTGTGAGCAGTTTTGTCGTGTGACGAGATTTAGTGTTGTGTATTAGTATGCAAGGCTGTATGTGTGAGCAACTGGCATCAAGCCAGTGAACTGATAATTGGGTCCCGTCCGATGGATTGACGCAAATTGGATCATTATTGATGAACAGTGACTCAGTAATTAATCGTTCTCTATATGACCTGAAACCCTGTTTCAGAATAATTGTTTTTTTGAAGTCTATAGATTGTCCCTCAGAAATGGAATGTAGGGCGATAGCTGAGTCCCTCTCAAGAGTCCTAAGCTCCGATGCATTTCTTGGAGGGTGTTTGGATTTCTTGTGCGTGTCTTTAGTTGTCGACTTGTTTGGCCAACGTATGTGGCTGTACACTGTTTACATCTTACCTTGTAAATGAGATTCGATTGATCAGCTTTTGGTCGTCTATACTTAAGTCATATCAAGAGTGAACGAAGGGTGTTGGTTGCCCGAATTGCGACCCGTATATTGAAACGCTTCAATATTCGTCTGTAGAAAACTTGGTGGATATTTGTTATCCACCAACTCTCTTGGGACTAGTTGAACTTCTGTGCTTTTGTCCTTTTTGTTTGAGACGAGCTGGTTTGCTCTGGTTAGGAGGTTGGTCACCACAGTGGCCTTCATATTTATGGGGTGTTCAGAGTAGTAGGACAAATACCTGCCAGTGTGGATTGGCTTTCTGTACACAGATGTCGATAAGTTGCCTAAATCATTGAAAGTTACTTGACAGTCTAAGAAGTTAATGTTTTTTCTTGCTTTTCTATTGTAAACTTAATGTTTTCTTGAAAATGGTTGATGAATTGTGTGAAGGTTCCACAAAATCCTTATTGATCACTATAAAGGTATCATCTACGTTTCTCCACCAGATTCTTGGTGGTGTTGGCGTAGATTTAAGCATTTTCTCCTCAAGATTTTCCATAAAAATGTTTACTACAATGGGTGAGATTAGAGAACCCATTGTCACTCTATCGGTTTGTGTGTATAGAGCTGCATCATACGTGAAAAGGGTGGAAATCACCCTGATGATGTCTTCTACCTCATGTGTGGTTCTACCGCACAAAAAATTGCCATTTGATAGCAGTCTTTTAATGAGTACGAGAGATTCTTCAATGGGAATATGGGTAGAAAGAGAAACAACATAGTACCTTACAAGACACTCAGACTGATCTAAGTCTAACTTTATGGATAAAATAGCTCGAGTTTTTAATGTAATGTTCATCACATTTTTGGAGTGGATGCAGAATACTTGTGAGATGTTTCATGTACGATCGGATAAATCCAATGGTGGAACTAGACCGGTGAAACTTGGTTTGTTTGTTGATGTTAGTATATCCCGTTTGGCGTGGAGATCTCCAAATTTTCGTTTTTGGCATTCTTTTGTAGCAAGTCTCGCCTTTAAAAAAGAACATAGTCTTCCTTAAAGCATATTGACATAGTCCTTGAGCTTGAAGAATATTTACACAAAGTACCAGAGGAAGAGCCCAACAAAGCTCACTCTCAGATAACTCATATTCCACGGAATCAAAGAAAGCAAATATGCAATTTAACGAAAGATGAACTTTCAGCAGTTAAGTATCTCCGCAAAGACTAAAGTATAGTGATTACTAAAGCTGATAAAGGCAACTAAGTGGTTGTCATGATCAAAGCGGATTACAACAAAAAAGCCCGTCATGACCAAACGGAGGAACCTTACTGTGAAATTCATCAAAAGCGAGCTCAGGCCCTCAGGAATAAGACCCAAGCCCTGACTACGAGATTTCAGACCGAAGCTGGGTAAGTCAGTATGATTTCAGTTGAATCCCAAAACAAACCGTGCATCGAGATTCAATGGCCTAGCCAAAGTTCACAACGCAGAAGTTCCCTTACGACTCCTAATTGATTACACAAACACTCCAAACCATGCCCTTTCAAAACATCTTAAAAGCATTCTGCATCCACTCCAAAAATGCGAACATTACTTTTGGGGACGAGAAAATAACTAGTGAAAAAGTTAAGAAACTTGTCCAAAATCTCACTGTGCCATTAGGCACGGTTACATTTTTAATAGTTCTAACATGTTGAGTAGAACTATGAATATTACTAGATATATTTCCCTACGTGTTTATGTTTTATGACACTTCATTCGGGGATATCTTTTTTACAGCTTTTTCTACGCGCCTACTTTTCCTACAATCCTAAAAATGACAATCTCATTCCATGCAAGGAGGCTGGATTACCTTTTGAAGCTGGATCCGTACTCCAAGTCCTAAAGCAAGAGGATCCTCATTGGTGGCAAGTCAGTCAAATCAATTTGCATGGGTTGGCACTTAAAATTAACAGAGAACCGGTTTTAAATTTGTATGCTCTCCTTCAAAAATGAATGAGGTTCTCTTCTCCCCCTGAATACTTCTGTGTTGTATATCGGCCTGCTCAAATACTACATACTAGCCCTTCGATTCCCACAGCTTCCATTGAGGCCAGTTGAGAACGTCCCAGAGGTAGATCCTGAAGACTATATTAGAGAATTTAACATCCATAAGAGTGGTTGGAAATTACGCCCCGCAGGGAACCAGCGCTTTGGACTTAATTAAATCTTTAGCCCTGATAAACAACGTAAATCAGTCACTTTGTTTTAGCACTCGTCTTCTACCGTGCTAGTAAACATGTTCAGGCCACCATCTTGTCCAAATATCTTCTCCACAGTTAGCCTCTGAAACGACCAACGTGTTTCTCTGCTAGACTCAACGGACCACGGTCTTGTTCTACCATCTATCCAATTTATCCATTTCATCACTCCTTCCAGATACGAAGGCATATGGAACGATAGAGCTCCGCGGATTAGAACAGCTTTCATTACTTCCCGGCTTATCATTGTTGTAATGACAGTCGCTTTCCCACAGAAGTCTCTAGCGCAGATGTTCTGTTACTATTGCTTCTCACGCTAAAACTCTGCTCTCAGACAAAAATGTTTTTTTTAGGCTCGACATTATGGACATCAGCAAAGGGCTGGCCTCATTCCATCGGTTGTGTTACAGGAACGTCGTCGAGCTTTTAACCAAAGTGCACCACATCCGGAGGAACTTACATACAAACTGGTTGCCTGCGGTCTAGCCAGACGCAGACGAAAAAAGGTTAGTGTGTATAAATAATTCGGAAGAAACAAACAACTATACAGGATTGATCGTATCGGCACTCAGTTGATGTAACTTATGCATGTGTGGTTGCTATGTATCATATAAATCGATTGATGTGCTTTCTAATACTACAGAATGGCATGTAGCAGACTGCAGAGGTTATACTAACTTTTTCGATTGTTTTTGTTGTTGTCAAAGTTACATCCGTGTTAAGAATTCCGGCAATGACGGACCAAGGGACGAGGGGGGGTTACAATTTTGTCTAACTGCAAGGGCTGATTGAATCCCCATGGATGTGGTGTATCATACATATGCGTGATCACTTTCAACACGAGTGAAGCAGCTGTGCATTGCTTCTACTTGTAATTTACAAGGTGACTCTAAATGACCAAACCACTTGAAACAATAAGGGTTTCAGAACTTTCTTAACTTGCAGTAGATGTATGGTCATTTTTGATGCACCAGTGAGGTGACTTATAGTAGCTCAACAAGAGCGTCCAGAGTATGGTTCAGAAAGTAACTTCAGTGGACTCCCGCTTAGACTCTGCTGTCTAATAAGATCAATACAAAGTGACATATTGATGCGCGGAAATGTTTCAAAGAGAAAACACGAGAGTTGATCCTGAGTATCAAGTTTGAGCCGTTTCGTTCGGCAGTGAAATGCCAGATATTAATTGGATAGAATTGTGCTCCCACTGAAAGTTAAATTTAATTGTATGCGGTAAGCTCCCGGCTTCACGGATATCGTGGGTAGTAATTGGATGAGAACGACAACCAAAAGGGATATCGAT
>UZAN01042246.1:39491-50052 GCA_900618425.1 Echinostoma caproni
AACGTTCGTGTGTGTATGTGAGTGTCTAAAAGAACTGTCATGTGAATTAATTGCCATCATCGGAGATGAAGTGAATCAAATTGTGATTGCGCTTATAACTAAGGTCAACGCGTCCGCGGAATCCAAAGTGAATACGGCTTCCCGGTAGACACGAATGCCTATCCGGAGAAAAGCTGCAGTAGCACTGGGCAAATCTTTCTATCTAAGTATCTATCTATCTATCTATCTATCTATCTATCTATCTATCTATCTATCTATCTATCTATCTATCTATCTATCTATCTANTCTATATCTACATATATTCCAAGTGGTCACTTTCGTGTGTTGGGTAAATCCCCACCATAATGCTCTTTGTTCACATTGAGGTGGTCATATTGTAAGCATTCACAAATGAAGGCTCAAGGCTTTAAAGGGTAAACAATGTTGTCTGGACTGCATTTGTGTTTCAATTGTTGAAATGATCCCACAGAGCACATTTCAAACAAAACAACAGAGTAGCGAACAAGCTCGTTTTCAGAGATTCGTATTTATGCCAATACATCTCAATACTACTTGGGAGTAAAATTGTCAAGGGAAAATAAAATAAAATAAAACCACAGATTAGAAATGATTTCATCGTGAGACCGGAAATCGAGCTCACCACGATCACATGTTTGTTTGTCCACTCATCCGAGCATCGAGATTACTCACGATGCGGTTTGGATCAGGGGTGGGCCAGGGAAGTTTTAGAGCTTCCACAAATTGCTTTTGGGCACAGAGAGCGCTTGTGCAGACGAATGTACACCGCTTCTGCCGTAGCCAACATCCGACAGCGAACCTGTCTCGATAATCGCCCACGAACTTTGTACAGGGGTCGGAAAGCCTCGCACACGTTCACGGTATGATTTGTTTCATCTAGGTGTGAAACCACTGCACTGGTGAGTGACTTAATCGTTCCGGTGTTCAGCCACGCGGGGTGCTGTTCACGAATTCGTTCGGACCATCGCCTGACCGTGCGGCCTATGTACGTTGTTCCACAGGAACCAGTAAATCAGTATACACAGAATGAGACCGCAGAGTCTGGAACGTTGTCCTTCAGCCGCAAACACACATGAGTGGGGCTTTTGAATTCATCCATGCCAAAATCTGACACCTGATTTTTTCGCAATTTTACAGTGGAAAATTGCGTTATATCCTCAACAGATTTTATCAGATCAATTAGTTCATTTCTCAAGGTCAAATGCTGTCCTACGGCCGCACATTTTTGATCTCCCACCGTTTTATCGCGTGTGAACACCAATTTTCACGTTTCGCGCAGTGTGTGCGAAACCGCTACCACCGATTGAGGAAGAAGGGGCAAGGACAACAAACAAAACATCGTGCTGCTGGAGGATCGCTCTCAGGCGGCGTTTCATCAACAAACTGATTGTACCTGTCTATTCTGTTAGTTCAGTTCTTAATACAAATGCTGGAACAGTTCGCCTTATTTTTCTTGACTACGCCAACGCCCGTGGTTCACTTGACCGTCACATTCTCATTCAACGTCTTGCTGACTGTGGCCTAGAATCCGACGTATTAAACGTTCCTGTCAACTTATTCTCTTCTAGGACACAATTTACCTCATGCAATGGTAAAACGTCGTCCTCTTCTTCTGTTAACTCTGGTGTCTTTCGGGGTGCCATTTTGTCTCCCTTCTTTTTTTCCCTGTACTGAAACTACCTTCCTGTCCTCACCAACTTTATTGCCTGTAAGTATGCCGACGATGTGGTGACTGGGTGCCCCTCCAATACTGATGCTTCTTTCCATCAACTTCAAAGAAGTCTGAATGACGTTTTTAGTTGGTCTTTACCTCGATCACTGTTGTTTAATGTTTCCAAATGTGTGGACGTTCCTTTCGGCCTTAAATCTGGCTCCCGCTATCAAACTACCTTTAATAATTTACCGGATCTAGTAGTTAACAGTCACAGCATTCCCAAAGCTGACTCTGTTGAATACCTCGGAGTCTTTTTATCCCACAACCTCCCTTTGACCTTACATGCAGAGAACATTTACAACAAGGTTCGTAAACTCTTTTGATGCTTTGAGGCTTAGGAAGCCAGCTGTTCCCTCAAACGTAATTTTAAAATCCGTGGCAGCATGCATCCTCTCTCATTGGCTCTAATGTTCCCCTGTAATTTTTTCCGGCCTAAAAGAAAAAGATTTTGTATTAATTTCCAGGTCTATAACACTCCTTTCTCGATGTAGCGGCATAGTCAGACTAGTTCTGATTGATTTCATTGTGTGCAAACATATCGACGCATGTGAAAGAATAGCTGACCGAATGTTGAACAACGAAGATCACTGCTTGCACAAAGAACTTACTCAATCCATGTCAAACCCCAGTACCCGCTCTCATAATAGGCTGCTTCCCGCACCGTCGCATACAGAAACAGCATCCTCCCTTTTCTTGCTCGCTTTCTAGTAAATCGGGCACCTATTATTACAGGTTTGGTTGAAAACCTCATGAGTTAGTTTATTTGTTCGTTTTTGTATCCGTCACTATCGTCTTCGTGCGTTCAGTTATCTGTCGTTTTTTATTTTTTAAATTAACCTATTCACATTCGGAGGCCATTCACCTCAGCTCCACAGTATTATCGTGAAAAATCGCTGAAAATTCACCCTATGGGTCAATAAGCTTACTTTGACTTGACTTGACTTGGATGCATAGAAAGTCTTATCGATTGCGTCAGATAATCTTCTTTGTATGATCTCGGCTGATGTGCCCCTTTGAACGGTAAAGAAATGTACACGGATTTTTTCTTAACCTCGATGTTTCGTAAAGAGTTTTACGTGCACTGAATCCTCTTGTTGACTAAACGCTCCGGATACCTGTTACGTGCAAAGATCGATTTTACAGTACGGAGCTCTTCTTCTAGCGCATCCTAACTGCAGATCTTTCTTACCCCATTCGCTAGACAGCGGACCAGGTTCTTTTTTTATCTTCAGTGGTAAAAGGCTTCGGAAATGAATGTATTATTCTTCCGACATTGCCTTTCTATGCACGGTACGCTGCACTGAACCATCTGATCGACGGGTGATGCAGATATCTAGAAGCGACAATTTGTTGTCACACTCCATTTCCAAAGTAAATGTTATGTTGGGATGCGCATTGTGGAAGCTATTTAATAGTTCTGTTGTATTCAATGTTGTACCAATCACACAATAAATGCCATCTACGTACCGTGTGTATAGTACGCAGTCTTCGACGAATGATTGTATTTGAAAGGTTGCAAGCTTCGCCATGAATAAATCCGCGAAAAGCGGTCCCAGCGGAGACATTTGTGTTTATCAGGGTGCATTGGTGCGGTTTTTTCATCGGGGCTCAAACAAACAGAGGTCAACTGGAGCAAAACAAGAATCAGGCTATCGGGGGACAACATATCATCTCCATGCTCAGACCGCATGCGTGGTTTGTCTCATTCCCTTCTCTTTGAAACGGTCATCAGTTGTCCACTATGCGAAGACATTCGCAGAAGCAGAGACGAGAAATTGAATGCGGGCATTGCTTACGCGCATCCGGTTTGTTAATAGACGGGAGTTTTGGGTGAGCGCTGAGCGAAACGTTTCCCTGATGCACAGACAGTTTTATTTGTTACACGAAACTAAGCACTATGATTTCCCGTATGATTATTCCTTTCTCAGAGTTAATGCACACAGTCCCATGCGCTGAAATCATTTGATGCAACAGCTTGACCATATCGAAACGAATAACCACCGTTCGACCAGTTCAATGAAGGCCACCAGTGCAGATATTTGTGATTGGTTTCGGATTCCACGCATCGCGACGTGGAGATTTGGACACCACAAAAGAGTCACACGGAGTCAGGATTGAACTGTAGGGTGGATGATCGACCTCCGGGATGTTGTCTGTTGCCAGAAAATAGCAGATGACATTGTGCAGCAAGGTCCCTCGTGCTTGAGTCCTTAGACGACGCCTGTCAACAGCTTCCAGCACTTTTGGCGGACAGTGCGTGGCTTACCAGTCTCCGGTGATCGTGCTGTACTGCACAGATAGTATAGTTTTGGCCATGAACACCATCCACTTTTACGCACTGAGCTCGTGTACGAATTTCTGAGCCCGTTTCGCTTGGTCTCTGGATCGAAACTGTAAACCCAAGTCTCACCATTATTGACGATCTCCCAAACTGCATTGGAAAGTCTACCATCAAACCTTATAGAAAGTCTAATGCGGCACCAATTCATCCGAACTGTTTTCCGTCCCCCCCCTGCTGAGCTGACGGGATACTGTTTCCGAGTATGGGGCGACCGTCGTATGACTTGTGAGCTGTATGTGCTCGGTGGTGTTGATATTTGGTTCTACGAGTGAGTTGCAATCACCGAATAGTATTCACACAAGCATTTCATTCGTTCGATTGATATTTCGTAATAGAGTTGGTCCTCATGGCGTGAGTCGGTGTGTGCGTGTGTGCGTGTGTGGTAGCAGGAAGCATCTGTCAATCGATCGGGCAATCAATCCGGTCATCTGTATGTATGAAAAACGTGTATAGTCAATTGAAGGGTCACTGAAGTAAGCGTCTTGCCGAATTGACGTTCCCATTTTTCGCTTTACCTTTCGATGATTTAACCAGTAGGAATTATTATAATCGCAGTAGTAGTGTTGTGAGATACTACTCACTTGTGAGTAGTAAGTCACATTGTTCGTGATTACTTTCGACGATCAAAAATCAAGATCACCACAGGCAAACTGTTGTATCTCAGAGAATAACTATCGATTGCGGCGTTCATTACCCGTCGTGCTGCCATGAATTGCGATGGGTATGTTTCAGGACGGCCCAGCTCGGAATTGGCGTGGACCCTCTGTCGCACGCCGTGGCTCTGCGTGCCCTGTTGACTCGAGCCTTCCCGATGTTGGATGATGTTGCGCGTTCGGATTTAATGCTCGATTGCTTCATTGAGAGCATGCCAGAGGACTTGTGGGAGAACACATGGATAATTAATGCTTAGAAAACAATGGATCTATTAAAACTGCCGATGTCCTTAGGGAATTCACCTGCCCAGTCAACCGAAGACCCTGGACGCCAGCCTATTGAAAATACAGCAACTTTCAAGAAACAAACGGAGGTGGAAGCGATCTGAACCGATTCCAACCAGAGAGCTCTCAAGAATGAGGATTTTGGGCTCGAAGATCTATAGTGCTGGCCGAAAAATTGCCCCGAAACACAGAGCAAGCGGTTCCTAAGAGAACTCCTGATTTTGTTCAAACAGTTGACCCCGGAGAATGCTCCCTGCGGAACGAATGATCATTGTTCAGTCCAAACCCCCATGGAGGTGGGAAATCAGAAAGCGCCATATTTGTCTGACACCTGTCCTGCAGTTTATATGACTGAACTTCAGTCAACTGAGTCATTAGAAGCCTCGAATACGGCAGAGAAGACAGTTGGTGAACACGAGCCACAAGTTGATAGCGCAGCAAATCGAACTTTCTCTATTGAGAACACGACGGACAAGCAAACGTTTGCCAGATCACAGAACAAAACCATAAGCAAGTTAAGAATTCCGGTGAGATGGAAACCAATCGCACTTATAAAAGTGCCGGAAGCAGAGTGCAAGTACCACACACACACACACACACACACACACACACACACACACATAAATATATATATATATATAATGCGTGTGAATTTAGTTGATAAACTGTTCTCGATTCATTTGGTTTTAAGATTGCGGTTACCCAAGGTAACCGAAACGTGGACTTAGTTTCACCTGTACCGACATCGCTGTGTTTTCACAAATACAACTTATATAAAGCTGAATATCTTTTAGTCCTTATCTTATTTATCCTGAAGCTCCTTCGGGGTTCAGTCAGTTTACGGATCAACAGGCACGGTCTACCCTGGATACCCTTATTTCACTCTCTCTCCTACAACGCCAGATTTTTGAAATCCTTGCAGTTTATCGTGCTGTTTATGATTTTTGCTCATTATGTTGGAAAGCGCTTCAAACGACTGTAAAAATCTGTTCAAGGACATCAAAAAATACCTTGCTGGTAGTCGTGTGGCACTAAGGCGCCGTTCTATTGAAAAATTGACCGTTCCGTCTATTATCTCATGTAACATTCGATGGCTTATGAGAAAACTTGATGATGTCAAGATCATGATACACCAGAGGGAATGCAAGAATGTCGGGGCAATGCTACTCCGGGAAAGCTAGCTACATCCTGATATTGAGGACAACATCGTGCATCTTGATGGATTTGACATATTCCGAGGCGATTGCAATGTGAACTTCCTTCACAGAGGTGGTGGCATGGTCACTTTTGTTAACAGAAATTGGTGCAAAAACGCTCGTGAATATTTTCAATTAAATGATCTCAAAAAAATTGTATTTTTGTTCATGACATTATATAAACGAACATTTACAACTTTCCCGACACACCTTCCTCTGATGTTCGTCTGTTTCTCGACTGATTCTCTCACAACTTGTAACCAGTTTCGACCAGTCTTTATGCATTGCTGCTGGTGGTTTTATTCGTTTTAATATCTCTTTCCTTACAACTTTAGATTTGACGAATCTTTTAAATTTTCCTACCCGGCTTCGTATTCAACTTGACGGGATTTTTTTTAATAGCCCCGATATCTTTTTCATTGAGAAGCGGGCTCCCATAGGTAGCTCCGATCATTGTTCTATTTTTTGAACCCTAAATATTAAATATTTTCATCACCATATGAACTGTTCCATATCCAGAACCATCAGAAGGAGAAGTCGCACTTCCGAAAACCTATTCAAACTTAGAGATATGGTTTCATCTACCGACTTCAATGTCTTTTCCAATGCGGACATCTCTTCCAGTTGTGAGCATCTTACATGTTATCTTAATTTTTGCTATGATCTGTGTTGACCAAGAAACATAACAGTTTATCTTCGACAGTTGACCCTGCGGTGTGCGGCTGATTGAATCAGTGTCTTCTAAGGGCACCATACCCAAACCGGAATAAAATTCAAAAGGGGTTGGCGTACAATTGAAGCCTAGAAACAATGTAATCGTAAGTTTGGTATATATTCTCGCTTGAGGTTGACAGTAAATAACGGTTAGACCAAATTAAATATTATTTTTCACAAGGACGCAGTCCGTTTCTGTAGAGATCAAGTTCAATGGTAAATTCATTCGTTTACCGCAAAGATGCTGAGATTTCAATTTAATCCAAAAACGTTCCTCTGAATTAGAAACAGGGATAAATCAGCTACCTCGACGTTGGTCGTCAGTGTTTAGGGTGTGCTGTGTATCAAAGGAAACTGACAAATCATATTTGATAGTCAAATTCGTGGACTCTATGCTAAAGCGACTGTCTCCACTGCTCAAAAATGAAGAAGGGCAAATGGAACATGGATGAGATGAAAGTACAATACCTGTATCAAGTCTGGGAGTCATTTTGATGAATAAATTCTAGTTAAGTTTCCTACTGATGCACCAGTGACCATCGTCAAAATCGCGAAAGTGTACATTACAATGGCATGTGGTTAATAGAAGCGAAGACATAAGTGGGTATTATATCAGATATGTTGCGTCTGATGTGGGGCAATATCGTATTCATTCCGGTGAATGAGACTTGAAAAACGAGGAATTCAGAGGAATGAATGTGCTGGAAATCCGGATGTTGCACGAGTTTGATCAATACTTGTATATTTTGGTGTCCTGGGTGCAGGATATACGGAGTATTTAAATAGTATTGTGAATGTTATAATGTTGATAACACGGCAATGTCGGTAGAAAATTATATTCACCGACGTTTCGGTTACTGTGGGTAACCTTTCCCAAGACAGGTTTTACAATAGTAGTATATAGCAGTTTGATATTTTTGTACTGTAATAATAATCTGAGGGAAATGGTAGGCTCATAAACGAATAAATCGGAAAAGCTGCAATAAAAGTAACCAGGTCGTATTCCTCTTAAAGCTTTAAGAAGCCACAGCCGAATTATACTCATTGCACAAAATTGTTCGCCAGGAGCGGTGACGTGGATATATTGAGAGCAATAGAACCTGAACAACAATGTTCCATAGAATATCGATCTGTTCCGAGCTTGTCATTCACAATTGTGTGCCCCGAAAACAAGTGGAAGCTGGAAGAAATTCCGGAGATATTTTCTATTCGAATCGTGTGGATCAATAAATTGCTCCGGGGCGCAGTCCATCGCGACAAGACATTGTGGTTTGCCAGAGCATGGATTCGATGAATTTGAACTTATACTGTTCCCACCATTGTTATCCACCAATATATATTTGTCCCCAAACAGAGTATGCCAATCAAGCCAGGAAATCATGGCTACAATACAATCGTACGATTCTGGGGCGTCCGAAAAGATTGGCCATCAAGGAGGTCAATGGATCGACTGATGTGGAATGACCGGAGTCGTTAGGACGATACTCCACACAGTATCGCCGAATTTCAGGGAACTTGGTTTTATTATATTCAATAGAACAGAAACCTGATCACCCATGTCCTTCACTTTTGGCCCAACTTTTGACCAGCACTCACTTTAAAGGGCATTCATTCAAGTTAGTGTTCCGAATTGTACACAGTATTTGGAATTCTCACATTGTTTCCCCTCGCTCACAACAGATTTTTTTTTGAAGGACCAAGTGTCATGTCATGTCTCTCAAATTTCCACATCTCTAGCTGTGCATAAAAACACAGAAATGTCTTGACATTCCTTATCTTTGGCTGTTCGAACCGCAAATCCCTCTATTTTTGTGCTATAAGCCCCATGGGGCAAGAAACTCAATTATTTATGATATTGCCCGTAATGAAACTTAGAATTGTGACTTTGACTTTAATCGATATTCGTTTTGGGACTATTTCTGATGATCTGAACACCGAAATTTGTTCGCTCCTATTGATTCCACATGATTATTGGTGATTTATCATTCAATAGCGCCAATCTAACAAAAACTTTGGAGAACTTAACCGTCACAAGCTTGGTAGAATTGGAAATAGAACGATTAGTGGAATATTAAACGAGTTGTTGTCAATTGTTCCAACTGCGTGCAGTGAGGCAACATGCATACACGCGTGCGTGCGTGCGTGCGTGGATTTGAAGCCAATCGAATTGAAACCGCTGGACACGGGCACCGGATCAGTTCTCGGTCTCGGTTTGTGCACATAGCGTGACATTTTTAGCATGCTCTGGTTCTGGCAATTGTGGGGACAAAGAATATGTCCCCCCCCCGCCCCCAGCCACCTCCCATTCTTCAATCCGCTGAGACTGGCTTTGTGAAATTTGTTTTCTGGAAGACACACACAATGATGGGGGTGGGGGAGTTGACATTTTACATGATGGGGTGGGTGGGCGCAGTCCATCAAGATGGGCCACAAAAACGCTAACAAAAAGGGATTTCTTGTGAACTAGTTATTCACAAATAGTAAATGCATGTGAAATCAAAATAAGGCAATGCGTTTGATAATAGATCTGTTGCGCAACACTCCTCAATCCAGTAAGGGTATCAAGCTTGGATTAGTTCTCATTCGATTGGTCAGTTGCACTAGGCACTCTTGATGGCCTTGGGTGTTGTGGGTTTCACTCCATGGGAGATCGGTAATTCCCCACTGGTTGAATGCATTTAAATGCGATGAAAATGTTTGTGACAACCGACAAAGCGCATCAGGACAGCTGTTACATCCTGTTTGAGACTCGTCAGTGGTGCGTACCTTTTGTGTCCCTGTCAGGATTCGAACCGCGAACCTTCGAATCGGGACCTCAAACCTTTACCTCTGACCTACATGGCTTTCAATCCAGTTAGTTGAACAATTGAATGAAATCCGATTCTAGGGGGTGAGGTGCAGACAGGGTGAGGTTAAACAAACCGATCACTGCCTGGATTCATTGTGCGGATATTTCTTTTTAATGTTCTCAAACTGAGGACAAAATCGCCAAATCCCGACAAGTTGGTTGGGCTGGGGTGTGAGAAACACAATAACACACGCCCTGTTTGGGAGAAAAACAATGTGGGCAACACAGCACCGGGTCGTTTCGGACGAATTAAAAATGGTCATCAGTTTTTGTAAACCCAACCATTCCGAAGCGCTGGACGTGATCGTACAGGGCATCCAGTAGTAGCAGCAGTGTTGATCCACTGCGATCCCCACTTACACGCTAGTCATTTTTCATCTGAGACACTCCAAAGGGCTGGGTTAATTAGACTTGTGCTCGATTGCTTGGTAGACTCGTATAATACGACATAAATTGTTTATTCGTCTCTGTTGTCAGAGTACCTGATATTAGTCCTTTCCCGCTCCCCCAATGCATCCATCAAACAGTAACCACGCTGGCAACCAAAGTAGCTGCAGTGATTTAATCTTTTTCAGCCTCACATTGTCTCCAAGCCAGTCTTCAAGTCCCACCTTCCGTAATGGAGATCAGACGAGCTGAGAGGCACAGCATCCCATGGGGTTGCACACAAGCCTTCAAACAGTGATCATAGAACAAGCGAAAAAGACGTCTTGTTTGGGACTCGTCAATAGTGTGCAATTTTCGGATCCCTGTCAAGGTTTAAATTGTGATTTAATTTATTGAACTGTCAA
>UZAN01042247.1:8564-25643 GCA_900618425.1 Echinostoma caproni
TGTGTTTTATCTGTTTTTTAATGTATTTTGCCTCACTCTGTTGCTATGCTAAAACCCTATATAAACATTGTATTTTATGCAGTATGTACCATGTTGAGATGCAGCGAAATCGTCCTGGATATAAATCGTGCAGTATTGCAATATGGTCTTTTCTTTTCAAATTAATCTCGGGAAAGGCTTGTTTCAATTTGGAAATCAATGACGCACTTTGGCCATTCGGGCCTCAAACGGTGTAAAGGACATGGAGCTGGGGACTGATGTTTATTTAGCTGGTGGCTAGATGGCTAGATCATCATTGTTACCCACATTAGATTAGTTACGCAAACTTTAGACTCATTTGTTTAGTCATGCTCAACACGACCTGTCTCTCTTACGCTACGCATATACTGAAATGAGTCAAGGTATTCTGTGGACTCCGTGAATGAACTATAGTAGGGGATTTCGTAATCCCCGATTTAAGTTTTCAGATTTGGATCCAGAGTAGATGAATACTACCATGTATGGATGTCTCTCGCCGCAACTGTTTAGTATACCAAGGTACAGAAGTGGAGGATTACGATTAGTCTATGGCTACCAGTAGCGATGAGGAATAAGCAATGCAGAGCTTTGTGGTGAGATTCGAACGAGTGGCGAACAAATTCCCAAGTGTTAATGGTGGTGGTGATAACTACCATTTGCTCGTCATCAGTCGGATTTGAGCGACCGGAGTTTTAGTCGTATTAGGCACGAATCCTTCCTGCAGTAGTTGTGAGCAACACATTAGCCATCATCATATGTAAAGGAGTTTTAGAATCTTTTCTTTCCCGAACTTTAGTAAGTACTTCATACATAATGAGTAAAAATAAGAGGTCGAGCCAAAACTTTTTATTTGTATTTGATTTGACTACGCTTTCGAGCAGTGAATTGGGTCCTACGAGTGAGAATTAACATAGGAATGGTCTAGCGCAGTGGTCTTTTGGGGTCAACAAGTATCTATGGGTCCCACAGCTGTGGAAACACATCGGTGGTAGGTCGGTCAACTATCAATTAATGCAATTATTCACAAACTGAATCATGCCACTGTGAGGCGATAAGCAGTTTTATCTTTACAAGTTCGATGACAGGTAATTTTATGTGTATGGAGCACTCTTTTCTTGGGCTTATATGTAAACTTCGGTGTGCATTTTAACTTATAAATTATACCCCAAGCCGATAGTGCTATTTGCTATTAACATTATAAAATCAATTGCGTAGTCTTCTGAGTTCTCAATTTTTCACAATATGATACTATTCTCTCTACTCGGAGCCAATGGTTTTCGGTTTTTGGACAATAACCCTGTTGGCATTGACAATTGTACTTGTCCCCAATACATCTGTATATGCATGCACATAGACATGAAGATACAAACACCAGATCGCCTGTGGACACAAGTCATTACAACACACACCTACACACAATCTCGACCAGATGATAGTCCCTGATCGTGGCGACAGACTAGGGTTAGAGCAGGAGTGGAAGCCAGTGACAGGCTTGTTACCAAATCAAGTGGACTAGTGGTTAGTCAGGTCTGCACGCAACTCAGTGCCTCTTCGACTGGCAATTTAAGACGCCATGTTGGCGCCATCATGACCATTTAAACCACATACTAGATTGATGCTATCCTACATCGAGTATACGATACGCACACACCACTCAAAACCGACATCAAGCACGCATTTCCCCTCCCTCCACCCGATCATCGTTTTGCTCACCGTCCGACCGTTTCCTCCACAAAAATAGTGAACATCTTCTCGTGTGCTTGAGTTGACGCGCGTGTCAACGACCAAGCAAAATCATTTTTATCTGCGTTTGATGAGACGCCAATCGGTGCGACCCTTATGTTGCCCAACCGATTTACGCAGACACACCATCCTGTGACTACAGTTTTGGGGGTGACTAAATAAATAAGTTTGAGATGTAAATTTAAATGAATTCGAAATTCAAATTATCAATAATTTATGCCAAAATAATTGGGTTGATGGATTTGAATGTTTTTCAGCCATAAATGAACCGTTCTGAAGTACATTCATCCGTCGCAGACACCAAGTACGGAGAAAGTGGTCAGCGCATCATACCCCTTCTTCTGCCAACTCTTGTTTCATGCCATTTTGATCACCGACCTGATGGACATTCATGGAGAATCAAAGAATTTTCAAACACTGAACCAGATTACCTGAAAGTTGAGTTCGATTATTTGTTGGATGTTAGATTTGAATGAGATTAGTGGAGGATTTAATTTGATTATATAATTAATTCGTGGCGTAAATGAGGCATGAGCTGAAAAGTAAGGAAGCACTGGACAACTGTTTCGATCTGGTTGGGTTTCGTCATCAGTCCGAAGCCATTCTCTATATATTTATCCTATTGGATGAGACATGCGTCATACAGGATTTCACTTTCCTCGGTCAGAAAAGCACACACACTATTCATATCGTTTCTATTAAGGGTCCAACAGTGTTTTTGACGTTTTCTTTTCCTTTCAACGACTACTAGGCCGTTCAATTTTGAGAACATTTTATTGAAGATATTCAGTTCTGTTACACAGTGCGCATTCCCTCCNGTTGGGATAAACCATATTTGCTTGCTCTCTACCCGGGTGTGTATGTGGCGATGGGTTTCGTTTTCTACAGGGAGGGGGTGTGATTCAGAAAGAAGTACAAAACAAGTAAAACCGGGGGGGGGGATTTGCCAGCCCTCATCTAAATGAGTTAGACGGATTATTGGTGCCCGTTACTTTAGACACAGAACACAAACCAGACTTTCAGTAGTAGTGCCATTTATTCATAAGCAATCCATTGGTAACTGCTTCCCGCGCTACCGTCTGTGATGTATAGCTCGCTTCTTTCGGGCCAATTTCTAATATGCATTTTTTTAATTCTAAGCACAATCCCATGGCTAGTTTTCTTGGCGTAGTTGTGCAGATTAAATTGCAGTTCCCACCGGAGGAAACCATTTTACAATCAGTCGTCTTTTATTCCTTCCNTTGTCGTCATTTGCTGAGACTAATTTAGCTAAATCTTCGGAACAGTACTGGTTTGATTTGAGAGGGAAACCATTATTGGCCCAAGAAAAAGTTCTTATAAATGTGCAAGCTTTTAATGTTTATGTGACTGAAAGTTACGTCATCAGTGCATGACTATCGGCCAAACGGGATGAGCGGTACACACCTAACAGACGTGAGATTCGTTCTTAATGAATATAGCTGAACAGTCATGAATCGGTATGGTTACAATTTGTTACATTTTCCCATCTGCCTCGATTAATTCCTCTCGTGGTTCCGACGATCAGTGATGCAGAATTCATACACATTCGCATTGACATTGGCCAGACAACCGAGCTGTAAATGCAAGGCTATTCGGTTATTTGAAGTTCCTAGTTCTTCACTAGTTCCAATGTTGACATCTTTTTCACAATCACATGCACCCGCGGATTGAAATGCAATCCTCATCGTAGAAACACCAGTCTTTTGCAAATTAGTAACGCTTGCTTTATTCCCCTTAAATAATCAGTCATTAGTGATCCCATGATAAATGCAGGGGTACATACGAATTAAATTACCCTGATATGAAAGCTGAGGTGAATAAATTAGGTGGATCTATCGACCGTGTCATTTATTCGAATTCAATGCTCAACATGCGTTTTGCAATGGTCATCACTGCAGATGTCAAGGCTAGT
Organism: Echinostoma caproni; assembly: GCA_900618425.1. Taxonomy (NCBI): domain Eukaryota; kingdom Metazoa; phylum Platyhelminthes; class Trematoda; order Plagiorchiida; family Echinostomatidae; genus Echinostoma; species Echinostoma caproni. The sequence continues at coordinate 12,259 of UZAN01042247.1, forward strand.
CGCAAACAAGTGAACATGTACAGCAAAATGAGCGGACTTCTCGAATCTGCTCTGATATTAATTGTCAAACGATGCGGATGACCATCATCCACGAAAAAGCTGGATAATCAACAATGTTCACATATGCCTACCCAGATGCAAAATGTGATACAGGTCACGAAACGGGTGCGCCAACGAGCTTTCTTTAGCACAAGGCGAAGTGGGGTTCTCTGTCAATGCGTGCTTATATGATCTGATAACAGTATTGGCTTTACGGGAGTGTTTATTCTTAGGGTGTGTGTGTGTCAGTGATAAATCAATCGAGACAACGGAAATAGGTTCTTTCTAAGAGTTATCACTCTTCGGGAATAGGTTGTTTGCGAGGGACTACTATAGCACCTCTACTCCTCCCTTCCGTACTGTACTCGCATATCATAAGAATATAGCGTTTTCACAGCTTTTCATTCTTTTAACAATTGTAACATCTTAATGCAAGTGTTATCTCTTGTTTTCTAAAGTTCGTGTAATATATTTGCAAATCATTACCAAGCAGTTCAATTTCTGTTTATTATATCATGCAGAATGGCATAATTATTACGGCCTAGGTATTTCAAACACTAGAACAGCAAATAAGATCCCAATGGAATAGAATATGTATCAAATATCAGAGTCGTATTGAAAGCCGAAAAGTAAAACGATTACTGTAGATAAACGAATGACTACCCCTGACATTAATGCGCTATGCGTTTGACTGATGATTCACAAAGAAAAAATCTTTAAGCATACTGACCTCATATTTACCTACTTATTTCCACTTCTACAACCTTTAACATCAAGCCCGAGTAGTATGGTTCATTTCTTGCCATCAGGCTTAAAAAGTTATATGGGAAACGAAGTGAGGCTCCTTTCGTAACGCTGCGGTTTTGCAAATTTTTAAATAGCTCCGGGTTTTTGGTTTAAATTTTCTTTAGTATTTAATTTTTTAAGTCCTCAACGAAACCACCTAAAATTGAATCAGTCGAAAGAGTCAATAGACTTACAATCATGAAGCAGATGCACTGATGGGATGTGATTACTCGAGCCAAGTTTTAGCCCCATTGAGCCACATAGCGTAGGTTTTCCTAGTTCGCAAATCTTCGAGGATGGAGAGGAGAAAATGTTCAGCCTCCTAGTTTCCTAGTCTGAAGTTTCAACCAGAGGAAACGTAGCGGATAATGAAGGATACAAGTCAAACAGCTTCCACTTAACCTTAGTTGCTGTTTCTTAGAAAAGCTTCTTCAAAAACTCAAGTTTTGGGTCGAGAACCTCGAAATTTCTGTATAGTAGCACTCGTTGGCAGTGAAAAGCGGACGATTGTTCAGAGACCCCGAATTTCATCTAATTAGATGTCTTTCGTTTCCAGCCCTATTTCTTTGCTTCAATTTTTTACCGACAGTCATCTGATCAACAAGTTATTTGTTTATCACAAAATCTCATTTTTAAATGGTGCTTTAAATAGTGTTTTGCCGAATGAATTACAGCTTCGGAAGCCTACTTTTGGGCTCTTCTATTTGAGGACTCTCTGGCAGGTTTGAATCTAACCTTGCCTTTTGCGTACACTTAGCTTTCTGGCGATCAACATCTCGTGGGTATCAGAGTAATAGATTTTAAGTTTTATTATTACAAGCCATTAAACTTTTACTGGTTGTTCTTTGAAATACTTTCTTTGCATACCGAGGGATGATGAAGCTCATTCACTCGTTCCACCGGGGTCGGGTGTTGTAGTGAACGTCAAAGTTGAAGAGTCGCTGATTACCTGGATTTCTCTCATCACCCTGTTTTGCAGACGATTTGACTTCAGGGTGTAACTGGCGTTTGGGTAGAAAGAGAACATTCAGTTTTGTCCATCATCTCGGCAGACCGCTTGATAGCATTTTGGACAATATCATTGAAATAATATGGCCTTGCTAATGCTCCGATCTGGTTGTTTTTGCACGTGAATTTTCTCGGTCAGGTTACAAGTCTGCTCGTACTAATTTCGGGGGGGGGGGGGGGGGGNGGATAACCGAACTGCTCGAACTGATATCCGAAAACAAGTTGATTGACCACCAGAACAATTTGAGTTGCAAAAGATAAAGAGGGTCTTTGCGCATCACCATTTCAAAGATTGATAGACTATTTCTAATTCTGGCAGGGTTCTCGGCTGGCTGTGATACGATGCTCCGATCCACCGAATGCACTGATATGAATTGGCACGATTGTATTTAACCAACGTTAGCTTGGTTCATAACAAACATATGTGTCCTACCGAATCACATGCGCTGAGTACAATCAGAGACCTAGGTGAACCGCTACTTGTTCCGTTCTAACAGATGTCTGATAAAACAGCGTCCTCCAGTGCGTGAAAACGAGGTGTGGTTTATTTATCCCACAATGGTGACTGATGTAGTGCGCCCGTCAACAATCCCCTGTAACACTGCTTCCCATTTATTTCAAAGTTGTAGAGACAATTGTGTTTCGGATTTCGAGAAAATATAACTATAACTTTTCAGTTTCCGTTCACGGTCCATTCCGATGGCAGCGATCAAACAGTGTTGATCACTATTATATCTTCCCGGGGGATAGTGTGCCCGAAACCCAGCTCTGTTGCTCAACATATCCACTGTCTTTGTAACACACCGGTTTGCTAATCGGCCGAGTCCTTTGTCCTGAAAATTGTGCCCTGTTCAATAAAAGGAAGTAGGAGACAGATGAGTTACTGCACTCATGCGCGCAGCACCACCAGCACCATTAATCAGCTATGTGCTGCGTTAAGTGAGTGGACGAAGACAGTGGAAATGAAAAGTACTTTAAAGTTCGCGCTTCTCATTCGCTTTAGCATGGCTTGTGAGATTACAATAGGATACGTGTTTACCACTCCACCTTCTTATTGCTCTTACACGCAACTCGTGATAGATTCTTCAAACATAAACGTGACTTCTTCCAAACGAGCCTAGAATATTGAATGGTACGTTCTGGGTGCTTTATAGTGCACCTCAGGGCACATCCAAAACATACAATCGATGGGCCACGATATCGAAGTGAACTCTTCACAATGCTCGAATCTACCACGGCACTGAAACGGTTTCTTTTCATGTTCAACGCTTACACTTCTTGCTTCTATGATGATAAGAGTCAGACAGTGTTCACAGCTAAAGTTTTATACTGTAAAGTGCCTACCAACTGTTACTCTTCTTGTTCCACGGGGAAGTTTTACACACGAGTCGGTTAATTAAGTAGGCAATGAATACTGCTATACGCATTCTCGGTATTGCATTGAACCGCATGGTGTAAAATTATTTCGTTGTTTCAAACACTACCGCATTAATTTGCCTATTCTGTGTTGTATGTCAGCGCTTTGACTGGTCGCCTTCTCCTTCTTCCAAATTGCATCATTGCATATTAAATAAAAGGAAGTAAAAGAAAGAAGAAAAAGGTTCTCGAGTGTCAAAATATGAAGCATACAAAGGTTTCATCAAGATTCAATTTGAAATGATGCGCTGTCGACGCATAGATGTGACGTGGGAGAGAATTCCAAATACTCACTTTAACCGAACAGGAAGGATACAGACAGTCCAGCGAAAGAGTGTACAGCACTTATTTGAATAAATAGCCCCTGAGGTTGAGGTTTGGTGACAGTATGAACAATACACGCTTCATGCTTCATTTGCTCTGCAAATGACAAAATTTATCGTGTGATGAACAATAACCTTGGGTGGATGGGATTTAGGCTGTATTATAAATAATGTTTTGAATGGTCTCATCAGTGGATCGAAAGCAAGTTGAATTGATCAAACCTGATTTTAGATCGGTTGAGGCAAGCCCAGGTCTTCCGCAGTGTGTCACTTTTTGCTCGCTGGGAATGCAATTCGCGTTTCAAATCGATCAATGAATTGTGAAAAGGGGAATTTCACAAACAATAGTAGACAATAATGGTCGGACTACCGGACTGTAAGTTTCTCGTTCAGACTACACCTGTTGCGCAGTCACACCAAATTCGCTAATAATTGATTCTGGTACAGTATCTAAGCCATTGCCAAAACCATCTTGCGGTTCGTTGACCACTTTCGTCAAAGCTAATGCTCTGACGTATTGGCCTGCGGCATCAGTGTAACTTGTGTGCTCTCGAAGTGTGCAGTCTTCCCGTGTTGCTCCCATTTTCGACCTCATGATGTGTGCGTGCCCCCCCCCATGAATAGATTCGATGGTGCACACTAGAACACCTACCTGGTTTCCCACTGAGTGGGGGCCTTGTTCATTCTCCTTATACAATCATTGACAGTAATCGTGCGAGTAGTCAAAGAGATGAGCGAAGCCTTTGCGTTGTAAGCATGTTTTTAACAAGGAATGTACATAATCTTTTCAGTTACTCAAGATGTATATTTTATGAAAAAAATTAACCAACACTATTTCAGAATTTAGAAACCTGAAACTACCCAAACATCAGAGTGCATTCAGTTTATTTTGAACTCTTTTACTTTCCATTTAGGAATAGGGCTTACGGGGGTTGGAGACCAAAGACCCTACCCCTTCATTCCGTAAAAATACGTGCGTGCAGCGCTGCAATTTCAGTCCGTTGGTTAGCGATAGAAGAAACAAAATTTCAGAGTTATCCTGAAGGCTTTATGGAAGAGCACATCGTTGCATCCGATGGCGGAGGGTTGATGAGAATCACGTCAACAGTGGCTGATGAGTATGTTCTATTGGTAACAGCAGCAGCGACAACCACGACGATAATAACAACAACAACAACAACAACAAAATAAAACGATGTAAAATTATATCATACTAAAAATTTCACATTATTGTTTGTTTTGTCGTTTGACATGATCATATCTATGCATATGGAATATAGAGCTATCCTTAGATTGTATAACCATGTTTGTGCAAGCTTTGTATTCAATGGACAACTGTGGTAAGCACAGTCACACACTTCGTGGATTTGAAACGGTTCATTCCAATTTACTGAGATTGTGATAAATTTCCGATTTGGACAACATTTCCGAATTTGATAAATACAGCGATTGTCAAATTGCGCATTAGCAAGTTTACTCCTGTTTATTCACATAATTCGATTAAATGAGACTCTCCTTGAATCGAGTGTCCAATTGATTAGCTATGCTGGAATAACGGATTTTGAGAAACTCCCTATAATGCGTTTTGTGACCTGATTTGTATTTCAACTCTTGACGGTTTCAACACGCAGCCAGTTACATCCGAAAATTTCGTGCATGGGAACAAGCTGGGTGAGATGAATTTAAAAACAATCCATAATCCGCTATTTATCCTCGATTTCAGCCCGAAAAGTCCGATCTCTCCGTTAAAAATTCAAAATCGACATGTGATTTGGGATCAAAATATCCATGGTAGCTCATTGCTACGACGTAAACCTCCAGTAAGATATATTTCAGTTTTAACTACTATACCTGCTTCTCGATTGTCATGGATGAAGAGAATCTTTTCAGAACTTATTGTTTCATTGTAATGTTCTTGATTCTCTCTAAAAGTTAAAACTCAAGATTAGGTAATATTTGGTACACAGTAGCATGGCAGTTCATTCTTTTTTATAAATGATTACTATTTCACGGGGACGTCAGTTTTGGTCCACTCAAATGTGCTAGGTATGCTGTCCCTCCCATACGGTGCAAAGTAAACACAACGATAAATGATAATTTATCCCTCCTAATTGAATATAAAAATATGTGGCTACGAACGGATCACATTGAATCTCCTTCTGTGAAGAGAGTAAAAACATAGCCCCGGAAACTCGAAAATTAACCTCGAAAAGTTGATCTGGAGGTATGCGGTTTGTTGAATATGCGTTTTGTAGTACCATCACACCCTAACCGGATGACACGTCCAAGAGTTTTCGGTGTACAAGTAAATAAATGTATAACAGATACATGTAAATCCGGTATTTCAGTCCCTGACTTGCGCGAGTTTTCCGATACAACATAAGAATAATTTAACGCATATTCAAGGGAATTTCAGCTGCAAAACAACAATAAGTATGAGGACAACCGATCACATCGAAGCAAGACGATGAGTACATTTGAGTNGCCGAGAACAGCTGCAAACAATCAATATCGAGGATACTCCAGGCGCATTAACCACAATTTTCTCACCCCACCGTTGCGTAGATGATGCTTAAATTAGAACGACAGCCGAGATCCCGATGATATAAAACCGTTATTGAGCACCGGGATCTGAATGTAATGGGAAACTTTCCCCCTATGTTTTTGAAGACAGAGAGATAAATCAGCTCTCGCGACAGTGACCACCATAGGTCCGGGTGTGACATGTTCTAGGGGAAAATGGTAAATGCGATTTGATTGTCAACCCGGTGAACTCCGTGCAAAAAACAACTGACCCAAGTGCTGCAAAATGAACGAGGGAATGCAAACTAATGACAAAACGAAAATACACTACCTGTCTCATACCTCTGAGTCAATTTCTAATGATTTTTCTACGGAGGTCAAGGTCTTTACGGCTAACGCGCTAGTCGAAATCGAGAAATTATACTTTCATGTGATACTCGACTAATAGAAGCAACAACATAAGAGAATATGATCATAGAAATGTTACATCTGCTACCGGACAATACCAGATGGATACCCCTGAATATGGGTCAAAATATCAGGCTTTGGGAGAAAGAGATGTGACAAAAATGTGGGTGTCCCACGAGTGTGATCAATATCTGTATATCTGAGCTGAAAAATGCAATTGAATATTTTCTATTTTCCTCATAATCCAGGCAACAGATCTCGTTGTTAGTTCCACCTTTCAATGTAATTTGTTGACACTGGATTACACAAACCGAGAGGCCTATTTACCAAGCGAGATTTTATGGTCTTACTGCCTTTATGAGAGAGAACAACACTCCGATTGATCGATATTGTTTTGCGGGATTATTCTTCCCAGCATTATTTTGCTCTTTTTACCACTCACTAGTTTCCTTGATCATTCTGGCATTTTGGGGTGTTATTTCACCCAAAAATTAATTATTATCTTGTTTTCAAACGTCTGCTCATCACACTGATGGATTCTATAGTTCTGAGACAACCATCATCAGAGCCAATCGGTTTTGGGTGGTCTTTTTATGCAAATGATTTAGGTGCAGTTAAATATTCTCTCTGACTACCAATATATATAATCAGACAGATAGATAGATAGATACATAGGTTGACATGTTCAGATAGATGTGTCCCTGTCACCTGAGCCCCATCAACAGATAAGGGGGCAACGCTTAAAAAAAGTACCCATTCTTTCTGAGAAGGTGTTGCAAGATCTTATGACGGCCGCAGTACTTTCGTACTTTTGTTTATATTTAGGTCAGATGTGACGCTTTTCTTACTCAAAATCTATGATCATATGAGCATATAAACAAAGTTGTATGAATCTTCAATTAGTTTTGAGTTCCGTGGAACGCATTCAACATTCACAATGTGACGAATTTCAGACTGCCTCAGTGCTAGTTCAGTCAAAAGGATGCCGCCACCGGCGGAATCTGGATCAAAGTGAAACTGACATGTCTGTGTGTGTGCGCGCTTGCGCCTGTGCGTGAATGTTAGAATCTAATTACACGGAAGATTAGAGGCGGCAGCGGCGAGTACCTGGGTGGTGGAACAGCAAAATGGGAAGTAGCTGAGTTGGTCGACCTTGAACCAATCGACATGACTGATGAACGGGTTCGCTGGTCGATCTGAGATCACATGAATTCATCAGCATAGGCTTGATATCCGACGAACTCACATCTATATATTCAGTAAAACGGATAGTTCAGAAATATAACTAAGCTCACAACATGGGTTACAATTTCGAGGAGACACGACTAAATCTTGATTGAGTCAGAGGCCCAGAGGAGTTAAAGGAGTTCAGTTAGTTTGGAGAATTTGAAATTCTCAATTCTTCAGTCAATGTCTACTACCAGCTTAAACCACTAGGGCTGGTGTATCAGGACATAGATGTACTTATTCATTTATGCGCAAATACAACACAAGCAGCCTCGCTATCTACGAATGAGTTTAATCACTTTGGCACCGCAGATTCTCCATGCAATACCATAACATGCATTGCATCAACGAGAACGAAACTAGACGACGTTCTCCCACACCCTGTTGCTAGGTGACTAACTGGCTAAACATGACCGGGTTAGTTGGGTCCGTGTACCTATAGTGCTTCTACTGCTCAGGCATTTTGTACTCGTTATCACGGTACTCAACCCAAATGGCGCTTTTTGCCGTTGTATTCATACACGTTTACCTGCTTGTATGTGTGTGTGTGTGTGTGTGTGTGTGATCGGTGCATACGTATGGCCTGGCTAATCCCGGCCGCCTTGTATAGTATAGACCCATTGTAAGAGGGAACCCGGGGCGAGATTAATAGCATTGCCGACTGTCGGAACTGTTTGGTCTCTCTACAATGTGCAGATTTCGATGGAACAAAATGTGCTGTTATCAGACAAGTATTGATTATTCGTACAAGAGCATCATTTGCATGTATTTCGAAGAGGAACAATGTCGAGTGAGTGGTGTCAGTGACAGCCCGGCCCGAAAACTTTTCCATTATTGTTGTGGTACCAGCCTGTTTGTGTGTGCGCACGCCTCTTTTGAAGCCGGTTCTTCGATTTAGGGATGAACTGACAACACCAGAAAAGTTGTCATCAACAACGACTACACACTAATCCACTAGATTAACCTTCCACAAGGCAGGTATTTTGTGGTGGAACTAACACTGTGCACAACAAGTCATTTGGGGGTAATAAAAGCGTTGGGAATTCATTCACACAACTCGCTCCCTCGTTGTGCAAAATAAAAACACGCAATATGTACAGTCGCTTAAACCCCCATGGACCACCCCATATCGACGATCGGATGAACCGTCAAACACAACTATATGATCATTATGAGTTCCGAATCTGATTTCGAGATGAAATTAGGCCTAATTAACCTGTGATGTGAATTTTATCTTTCCCGAAACAGTTTTGTGTTTTGCCTGCTGTAACGTTATGGTATGATTACGAGCCACTGAAAACGAGCTTGTTTGTCATTCTGTATTCTATTCTTGATTGTCTGACCCAAGCTATCTGGATTCGGATCGCGAACCCAAAATTTTTACTTAGCGGAATTCGCTTCTTCAAAAGGACAAAACAGCTGCACGTTTTCTGTTTCACCCCCTTCCTTTTTCAAATCTTTATTACCCGTAGTTAAGGTGTGCACACAGAAACATAATTGAAATGAGATCACACACGTGCCTCAAAACGAATCATCGCATGTGACCTGTGGTACTGTCATGCAGATTCGATGTAGCCCCCATCACTGTCAAGGCATTGTACAGGCACTGCATAGACCTGACAAGGATTGACATTAACCCACGTTTTATCCAAATCATCTGAATTCGAACGTGTGCACTAGGGGATTGTTATGCAGAACAAATCAGACTGTAGCACTCCGTGGTTTGGTGAATGAAAACACCACGCAATCTACCGCTTTCTTGTCATTGCACGCGAATGCATCAGATTTCACCGGACCATGATCGGCTGCGTATGGTAGCACGAGTTCTCAACGGGGTTCTCCTAAGGTTGAGGAGAAAACCGGTGTATATCTCAGTTAAATTAACGAAAGTGTAACTATTGCATTTACACGAATCCCCACATCATTCTGTGCATTGTTATTCACGTACAGTTTAAGTCTGTATGTGTGCGTGCATGCGTACGCCGATGGGTGTGTTGATTTTCACGCCAACTATATGTGTCGGGGTCCGACAGGTGCCAATCAAATGAAGATACAACATTTTTCAGATTAAGGATACGTTAATCTGGAAAATGAAGGCATTCAAGCCAGCAAAGCTCCGTGTATTTGCACACTTTGATTTGCCGCCATTTCGGTTAAACTTCTGCAGCAAAGTAAGTCACTGGTTCACTGCCCAAATAAAGCCAAACACACGTGTGTACGGAAGCTAAGAATTAAAAAATATCCAGATAATTTTGTTTCTAAAAATACAATTGTCGGTATCTGGGATACTCGTTATGCGGAATGCGTGAACTCGCGTGTACGTGCGCATGCCAGATACCACCTGACCCGGTTGACACCATTAGATTATACCATAGAACTGGGTCCGTTTCCGACTGCGTTGAAGCGTCCTTGTCTCACGTATGCATTCCAGCTGAATAATCGGCGACGATTAAATACGCGCACACAGTTTTACACATGAAAGAAGTATTGTTTTCTTGTTCTAATTTTTTTAAATTCCTCACACTTGTTTCACATTTCTTTTGGGAGGACAACAAAATAAAACCGATCACCATACTGTGGCATAGACGATATATGCTGATAACTCGGAGGACACTTCCGTGCACCAAACGTGCTAAACCATGAACAATCTCGGGAGGGAGGAGCAATTTCTTTTTGATCGAATGGCAAGAGATTAACTAACCAACGGATGCTACCAAAGCGCTTTCGTGTTTCTCACTCATTCCGGTGTTGTGCACACTGTCCCTCTGGTTGAAATGATAGGAACTGTATTTCACTCTAACGGAGTGTATGCCAAGCGGTGGGAAGATAGCAATTTTTTAAACCCACACTGTACTAGTAAAAATTCTGACGCTTACAGTTCCGGGGCGCCTACAAGTGTCCAAACCACAAAACCTCACCGGAAGCTGCAATTTCAGAGTTAACCGATGACAGATTGGTAGAAACCGTAGTTCATGTTCCGTATTCAACTTGCACAGTGAATGATATAGTGGAAGAGCACTTGTGTAAGTGATTCTGTCGATAGATGAATTTACGAGTGAACAGAATTGATGAGGGAAGGTGCTTAGGTGGGATTACAAGCATTTATTCACTAGAATTGTCCACCTCAGAGAAAATGGTCTCAGCGGTGAAATCGATGCGTTCCTAGAAATCAATTTTGAACGGAATTATTTATTTAGTGTACGACTAGATCTAACTGGTGTGGCTTTTCAGGGCTCGAACCATGTGTCGGGTGTGGTTTCAATAGCCTGAAGACTGCTCTTTTTTATCTACACTTATGACAGTAGGTTTTATCATTATGTTTTGTAGCAATTAAACAAAATGTGATAGGAATCTATTTTATCTCGAAAGTGATCACACATAGTGTCATTGAGAACGCAGTAATCGTAAGGGAATAGAGATCTTACGTACACCCCATTTAATAATCATTGACAGTGCTGCAAATAAGTGAGGGCTTTAGTCTCAGAAGTTCGTCGTCTGAGGGGAATAATAAATGTAAAATACAGTGGTGCCCTTCGTTCACCGGCATTCAGTTGCTTCCAACTGGTTAAATACTATCCAAAAATAACCTAACCTGGGGGATGTGAAAATTGACTTGCGAACCCCATCTTTTTCATTAATATTTCCGAACGTGACTATTCAATTCTACCAATTAAGTTCGTAGAGTCACCTGAACATCAGCGTGCATAGCCTGTGCTGATTGCCTTGGCAAAACGCTGCTCACGTGCACCCGTAAAACAGCAAAAAGAAAATTTATGAGCTCTCTGCGTCAACTAAATTTTCCAATGCGAAAGGAGTATAACATACTTCCAAAGAGTTTAATTTTAGAATACATATTTAGAACTGTGACGAAACATCTATTTCACATAGAATCGCTTCTCTTCTGTTGTCGCACAAAAGGTTTCGGGTTATCAAAAGATGACAGTTTTGCTCAAGAGAAGGTTCTCCGTGTGACCGATTGGCTCATACAATTTGGGTGTTGTGTTCTGGCGGCGAACCCCTCTATTGCATCAGTTTGGTACATAAAGATAAAACGGGATTCGATCATGTTCAACTGGGTGTTTGTGTCCGCAACGTGCTCACTAGTAGATCGGAACACGACGCGAAGTCTTGTCAAGGGTTTGGCCATTATTTCGAAAGGCTTGCGGGAACAACCCACATGGGGTTGGTGAAATAAGTTCGCACATAAATAGCCACCATTGTCTGCATTGAATCACACCGAGATGACCTTATTTCTTTAGGTATTGACACGGTTTTCAGCGATTTGACGTCGAATAAAACTGCACAATTTTCATGTCTCTTTACTCTGCAGTCATTTTTATTGCAACCTCCTCCAATATAGTGATCACTATTTCAATGGTAACGTTATTAGTTGTAAACTGCAACTAGTAATTATACAACAATGGACCAATCATGTTTCAATACTGAGCTGCATTCACTGAAATAAAGCCGGGGAAAGTCAATGAATTGACAACTAAGATAAAAATGACGAGGATGGGGTGGGTGAACACACGAACTGGTAATCTTCAACGCAGCCGCCACATGCTTTTACTGTTTTTAGTTTACAAAATATTCATCACCGAGGGAAAATTGCATCTCGACGTCACGCAATGACGGTTCGGGTCCATTGTCCTAGTCATTGACTTTATAAGTCATTGTGTACTGCCAACACTTGTAAAATATGCATTATTTCATGTCACTTACACATCATATTGTGTCATGACTTCTAGCTTTTCCGATCCATAGCGTTTTGTGAAACTCCATCTACACGGTAATAGCTCTTGGTCAAATAACTGTGACGAAATTCATTTGCATTTCTTATGTGATTAGTGTATGTCTGTTCATACTAGCACAATGACCTTGGGACTTAGATTGAGATTGTTAGATATGACAACGAGGTCCATCCAGTAAGGATTTGTAGAAGAACCTACCTACCTATCAACAGCTTGACCCGGTTTGCAACGGCTCTTCTTGTTAGAACTTATGAATAAGGAAATTATACATTGTCAATGATAAAGGCTTTCTAATTACCTCTATATGATTTTTTGTAAAGAACCGTGATTGTGACCCACAATCGAGTTTTGATGCGGTTGAACTCATGGCGAGTAACCGGTTGTGAAGATGGACCCAGAGATGAAAGTTTGTGCAGGAGGAAGTGAGTTGTCCGAGTGAATGATGATACCAAGCTAACTATGAACAGATAGCAGCAGCCTTCTGGGTAGAAAGCTGATCAAAACAGTGGGATATATGACCCTTTTTGAGAAGCACCAGATTCCTAGCATTCAGATTCAGGAAATCATTGATATGGTTAGATGTTTGCAACCATCACTCCCCTCTGCTCACATCATTTCATGGATCCGAGCAGGCGACGCTGAACCGTGGTTGGGTAATGGGAACAACAAGAAGGCAAATCAAGGTGGATGGGTTGACTAAAAGTGAAAGAAAAGTGTGAACAAACATCTAACAAAAGAAGTGTATGAAAAATCCATCAGTTTGCAATACTGAATTTCACACCGTGATTCCGGGGCAGTGAAAACTATTCAGTGTGCTGATGGATAATCGATTCCCAAAAGAATGACAATACACACATATCGATCGGTTGCAGATAGGTTTGATTAGCAGAGGTTTTGGCACAGG
>UZAN01042247.1:25652-50046 GCA_900618425.1 Echinostoma caproni
GTGGTATGACGCAACACGAGTTCATCACGATCAGCTGATCTGAAACATCGGAACCATTTGATTTTGTACAGACGCACCCTACCTAGTTTATGTTGCAGCAAACTCCGCTTCCTGAAACGATTGACTTCACCATGGAAGCAAAATAACTGCATCATTACATTTTCTTCTGAAGAGACTGAAGAGACATAAGCACGTCATTTTTCGCGCAAGTCATTTTCCTCCTGAATCAAGGCTTATTTTCTGTGGCGATTGTCGCTTGGACTTGAACCGTTCTTGGGTATCAGAACATACACATTTAAAAGTTGTCAGCAAACAGACCTGGACCCTATATACGTTTGTATTTATTTAGTCAAAACTAATCAGTTCGATCCCTGGTAAAGTTTTCTTAGGGGATGTCTCAACCACTCCTGGAGTTCCGGGTTGTTTGTGTTAGGTGATGGTGACGCAGTGGCTTAGTCCTTGCCACCGGCGTGCTTTGGAACCTGTGGTCCGAGGTTTGAACATCGCCACCGCCACCCAACCTTGGTGGTAGAGAGCTTTGCTGTGGCCTGATTCAATACCATGCCTGATCAGGCAAGGCCTTATGTGGTACGCCACTCCAAGTCCCGGGGCTTAGATTACCGGTTACCATCAACGAACAGCAGGTCTTTGTGATTATGGGGTTGAACCTCGTCTGCTATCCATCACACATCGATGTAATAAAAAAAATTAAAATCAAAGCCTCACACGTTAAACCGTACAACTGAAATGGTGTTTTTTGACACAAATCATTGCTGTTTGCTGAGGCTGTGATCGGCTGCAGGGGCTTGATGTTGTAATTTTGGAATGTGGCGGGGTTACATGCGAATAAACAGGTGTAATGGTGAATAATTCCCCGTGAGGGTGAAAGAAGTGGGTGGATATCGTAAATAAGCGGAACAGCATGTTCCGATTCATGTGCTCTTCCCTCTCGGATTGAGAAATTTTGCGATCTCCAAACAGAGTACAGAAATCGAGTTTCGCCTGAACTGTCAATAGGGTGGAAGTTGTTTGTTTCAGAGCATCGACTTTACTATGGCGCGTAATCTCAATCGGTATCTCAGTAACGACATTGAAACCGAAAATAGCGGAAAGTTTGACGATACTACTGAAGAACGAACTCTATTTTCGCCTCTTCTTTTCCAGGTATAAAATCGCAAATGGTGTAAATGCAGAAGATGACCAAACATGGAACTTCACGAGTCACAAGAAAATGTATGCTCAACATGAGGTCTGAGTCCCCCGACCTCTAACTTATCTTGCATCATAAATCCATCATTGTGGTTCCTGTGCAAAACACCCATGTGTATCGACCGTGCTTTTGTGATTTGTGTGATTTTTGGCGAGTTTCTGTGGTACCCAACTATCCCTCGTTGTCGTTTCAGATTAAGGTGCCATCAGTGATATTACTCCTCGTAAAACCGCAGTAACCACCCCATAAGTAGTGGGTAATGAACCCCTATTTTATAACACAACGTACCTGCAGGAGGTTGAACAGTGGAATAATCTGTATTCTAGCAAATTGATCATAAAACTGGTTCAGTAAAGTGACTTGGTTCCGCATGGTTCCTCAAAGCCAATCAATGAAACATGTTTGACATCGACAAGATTGTTTCGGTTCCCGTGACAGAAACGGTTTTTGCATCCACAGCGTTGTGGTGTTATTTCGATTTTGTGCCATGTGCTACATTTGAATCCTTGTATGCTTTTAAGAGGTCTATGCCAAATTTGTCTTTGAGAATTCATATTAATCTTAGAGAGGAACCTGCCTATTATCAAATAAATGAGTTGAACACAATTTGTTTCTTCTTTCTCTAAAACCTCCAAATCATCTAATTATTCATCCAGATGAGCTGAATTCATCCCAAAAACCGCTGACAAGCAATCCAAACTCTGTCTGCCATTCTCCTGTATCCCGTCATTACATTTCTTGAAACCGCTCATTAATTATTGAACATTTAAGGGTGGATTTTGTGGTACATCCCACTACTAATTGTTTGATCGAGGTGATGTGTGCGGTGCAACTCCATCACACTTGAGGTACATTGTTTCCAGAGCAATTAAGCACGCAGAATATTAATTTACCAATAACAGTGAACATGTAGGATTATTAGTCGAAGATCACTCTGCGTGTGTTACAGTGGTGCTCGAGCTAATCCCATCGGTGAATGTTTTGTTCCCGCAGCACTTGTATCTTCCCTCGCGTGACTGCTATAACCGATGGATGTGAACTGCGCCGTTCACAGTTGTACGAAACGCAAACAAGCACAATGAGTAATCGAATAGTCAAGGGTCAAATGTTCCTGAAAGAGATGAATACATTTGTTAACAGCTCCAAACTAAGAGGTACTTTATGTCATCGGTGGTGAATGTTTAGTAGTCTGACCTCAAATACATCTCGTGAAATGGTTGTCAGTCACTACGGGATAAACCAGAATGGACTTTCATTCTTGATTTGGTTAGTGGTGCGAATTCATGTGCGTAGACAGATCTTGGAATTTACAAAAATACAACCATTTAACCATACTTATTACAGATAGCGACGAACACTGTTCTCTCCTTTGAATTTGAAGTGATATATGTCAAATTCACTAATTGTTCGAGATGCGACCGACAGGTTACACCCAGCTCGGATGTGAGATGCGTTGAACAGAAGAAGTGCAGGGGTTATATAGTAATGAACGACAAAAGCCATTGTGCCAGAAAATCGATTCATCCGAGAGTGAAATGCGAGTTGATGATCAAACAAACGTGTGCTAATCACACGCATTCCACGAAATGAGTGAGATTCTTTGTAGAACAATTTTAAAATAGAAATTACTGAATGCAATTTGTCAAAATGAACGGTAGCAAGTGGGCGGTTGTTTACACTCCAATGGAGTTTTCTCTTCCATGTGATCGATTCTTCAAGCTTGCATTTGCGAGTATACAACACAGTCGGTGGACACGTGATAGCTTTACATGATTAGAACAAGTTATCATCTTCCAGGACCGACTGTTAATCGCAGAGGTTATTTTTGAGTTCACACGAATACATGGAATGTCAGAATCAGTCATTTGTGTGAATTATAAAATCCATGTTCACCCGCAGTTATCTAACGAGCTGTGCATTGTTTAACAAAACGACGTGGTTCTCTCCTTTTTACTGAATGAACTAAAAAGAAAGTTGCCTTAATATTCATCACTGTTTTATGATTTCGCGTCCTCGGATCGAATTAAACTATCTTAGCCCCTGATAACAATTTTGCTATTTATAATACCAGACTGAGCGCACAAATGCCGATGTGTTTCACTCAAACAAGCAGTTGGAAATAAACCAGGAGGGCAATGGTACAGCTTTTCACATTTTATTAACCCAGAAGGTGAGAAACTTGTTGGTTGTGCATCATTCACTAGCAGAATATTATAACAATGCATTTCTGAATTTATTGGGCCATCAACGGATTCGTGAAACAGAAAGAACCGAGGCGTGCTGTAATTCACCTTCAAATAGTTGTATATTATTATGTTATATTATGTTGTGCATAAATATGTTGCAGCAACCTGTCCAACTGTTTTTCATTTCACTTCCATTTATTGAATTTGTAATGATGATTATGATGATCATTTGCGTACCCCCTTTCCCCTCCGGTTAGAATGTGTTCTGTGTTCCGGGCTCGAGCCTCATTGTTGATCATACTTATCAAGTATAGTACCGATGTTAATTTATTTCCGAGCTTGACAATCCTATATTTCGCCCGTACTGTACAAGACGAATTTCAGTTCACAGTTCATGCGAATCCCAACTTTTGTAATGCAGGAATCTAGTTCATCGACATCATGCATACTTGTATCACAGTTGTACACAACCCCATCCTGCAAATCTAAACAAACGTGCATTCAGAAAGTTGTGTGAACTTTCAACAAAGTTTTGTTTGGATTGTTGGGCTGATGCTTAGATCGAGTTCTATAGGAGGAAAAGAGGGGGGGGGGCGGTGAAGTGAGAACAACTTTGTACAGTCCACTGCGAAATCTTACCCGCACCCAACAGGATGGTGGTTAGCCTCGTGTGTTCAGCTTCAAAAGATCCCTGAATTGACGGTTCTAATCGAGATAAAATAAGGCGACTAGGTTATGGGACGAAGATAGATACATACAGATGAAACAGGAATCTGGTGTGCACAGCTATTTTATGTCCTGGATCGATAACAGCACATGATACCTTGAATTTAGAGTGACAACGTTTGCCCTATTCTGATGATCAAGTCAAAGACTACTGATGCATGGTACCTCAAGTATATTTTTTACTTTGAACGTTCCGTATTCTCCCCGTGGTATATGTGAAACGCTGAGGGTAATTATGATCTGGTTGGCGTCTGTGGGTTCAAAACCCGTTAATATGACCTCACTTTCTCTTTTCTGGATTAGAGATCTTCAATTGACCTAGGCATTCTTCCTGAATGGTTTTATGCCCTTATTGCATATCAAATCGACAGACGTGACAACATTGGGTTAAGTAACAGCAAAATCTAAGTCACTCAAAATTATATACGGATGCGATTTTTACTGTGCGCGTGCATCTTAAAAAGAGCCATTTAAGCCAAAACAGATGGATCTCTTTCAGTACTATGAGGTTACTATTTCGAATGTATCATTCCATTTCTATTATATACATAATGAATGGTGGTATATAATGATCAGTGACTTACAAGGGACAATGAGGTTTATAGAAAAGTATTTAACAAATGAATACGAAAGAATTCTTAATTTGTAATAAACAATCTATCCACCAACTATCCGCGCTTTCAATCCTGAAGGACCTCGATTCTGATTCTAAGGTTATCGTAAAGTGCAGCTCGTATGCAAATCGCCATTTAAAATAAGTTTTACAGTAGGTTCAAAACACCAAAACCTTCTCGATAGAGGTGCAACGGTGTCTTTGAACAACCACCGACGGTATTCGGTGTGTACCACAGGATGGCAACTACTGAAACGTCAACATTTTAGAGTTGATACGTAATAGAATTACTGTCGACCGACACGGAGAACCAGAATGAAAAGTATTGTATTCAGAACATGCCATGCTTATACTCGGTGGAATGGGTACTAACAAAGTAATTATGAATATTTGATGCATTTCGTCCCGTACAGAGCAAATGAAACGTGAACTGAAAAGCAAGGAAGAACTAGACAACTGTTTTGATCGGGGTGGGTCTCGTGAGTGGTGCGAATCCATTGAACCAACTGGGGATCAAACCCGCGACTTCACAGGTAAGATTTAAGCAGCTTACCCCTTGACCAGGTTGAGCACCATTTGCTGCCTACACGAAGTGGTTTACCATATGACTAAATCACATCTTCCAATACTCTCATGCAAGTGTACGTGTGTGACACAGTTACAAAGTAACCAATCATCATCCTATTATCAAGTGAATTTTTCAGTGTTTATAAACTGTGGAATTCACCACCCAATCAACAGTGGAAGGGAAACTGAAAGATATTCACGCCTGCATTTTATTGCATTGTTTTGCAATTGAACAAATACGGGAATCAATACGATGCCCTGTACAGCTTTTGCTGGACACGCCTCGTGTAACAGATTATAAGGTTACTCGACAGGCAAGTATAACATGTCACATGGAAAACAGGTTCCTTTTTGGGTTGTTATTGGGCAAATAATCCATTTATGTACCTCAAAATCAATTTAATTCGGAAAATACATTACTTTTCTGCTCGTTTAAAAAAATTGTCTATGCATCTCTACGAATCATTTTCACATACTTTGGAGATCATAGAGTGTGGTGTGCATGTGTGTGACTGGATGGATGTAAAAGATGGAGATGATAGCTTGCAGTAACCAGCGTCAAACATCCAACTCCAAGGTTTTCAAAACATCAGTCTTAGTCCGCCTCGGAACCCCTTATCAAACAAATCCAGAACTTTATTATGAGCAAAGTGATAGACAGATAGAGATGGAACACGTGTGAATTTATTCACTGTGTCAGCGTCAACTTCTTGCCCTCACCCCCGCCCCAAATGGCGCCATTATGGTTGTTGTTGATGGTAAGTTTGGCCTGTTTGATTGTATACCCCTCTCGATACAGTTCCAATGATGAACCTCTAACCCTGTTGGTCTTCCTCCACCTCTCTTGGTCGTTCTCTTGACCCTCATCCGTCCATGGTGTCTATGATCCGTGGTGATTGAGTTCTACCGTTAACAAACACATCCACGGAAGCTATCTCTATCTCCCGATTCCCCAAATATCCCCTCGATTGTCGATGATCCACGCCTGTCACTCTCATCGACAAGTACTAGTCCGCCTAACGTGACTCGGGATTCTATCAATGTGATTTGTGACTGGCCACCATGATTCCGCCTCTCGGTCGCTCTCTGATCGTCGTGATTCGTACACTCATGTACGGTCAGAGATGGAGAGAGGTAAGTGAAATGGATAACTGGGTAAATGTCAATAAAACTGATCTCAACAGACATCAACGACCGATGGAGCCAGAGCGGATGTGGGTTTATATCAATATGAGTAATGGGGTGATGTACATGTCGATGGGTGGGGATGATTAGAGGCGGGGTCGAAAAAGAATGTCAAATTCTGTGAGCTGATGCGCATGCGTGTGTGTCTGTGTGCGCATGCGCAGCTAATGGATAGCGAAGCGAGTACACGCTGGGACGGGATCATTATCTGGAAGTTGTCAAGACCTGATAGCAAACAAGCGATAGATGTGAAAAACGGGTCACAAACAACCGGAGAGCTCCAGATAGTGGACCAGAGCGGAATATTTTCCGTAATGTTTATGTTACATTTGGTCTACAGATTCTGATATATCAAAATAAATTTCATGAAAGTAGATGCAAATTTCTGCTCTCTCGAATCACCGACTTTTCCCTGCTCCATCCACGGTGGCCCTGTATTTCCAAAATGCTTTCTCGAACCGTGAGATGCCACAGAGATCTTCTGATAAAATGACGAAAACTGACCGGCTATTCAAGGCCACGCTTCTTTCGTTGACCTAATGCAAACGAGATTTTTTCGGGAAGCTACTGTGACAGGAGTTGCACACTGAAACATTCCGTAAATCCCCTTTTTTCAGTATCATAACCGTAAACAACAACTAACCATCCCCGATGGCGGCAGCAAACTTGGTGGGCAATGGAAATAATCTAATACAGACAATGATTTTGCTCTGAGGCAGTTTATCACGAGACAACGGAAAAATGAATACTGTCCTCTCACATGATCGTCATCAGTACCAATATTATTATTGGTGCTGTACGAAAGGAAACTCATTCTGCTCTATCTCATTCTCGTGACTGTCCGTCTGTCAGGAATAAATAACATTAAATGCAAATGACCGTAAGATGCAGAAACGAGATATGAGGAAAGTAGGTCAAACATTAACAGATCAATGACTAGCTGTTGATTTATCCCACTTTACTTGGGAACATTTGATGCGAACGATTGAACTATCCCGCCTCAATTTTCTGTTCGCCTACTGAAGCACCAAATGTAACGTGTAATGAACAGGAAGAAAGAGAGAAGCCTCCAAATAATCGGATTTGTCCAGTGTTCAACAAGAAAAAAAGAGTTAGAGGTGGACTACAAATTGTTTTCTGTGAACTGATGAGTGGTACAAACAGACAAATGCAAACGATTTGACTGCTTTACTTTTCCACTAATCGGATAAAAATTCATTCCAAATGACTGGAGCTTATGAAATAAAAATCTTTTACCTGAGTATGTCTTTAAATCCCTTTAGTATCACAAAGGCCGCCTCAGCTTTAGGTAAATGGGGAATCAATTATACCGGTTTTACTCGTTGGAGATGGCTCCTTATGTGTTGAATAGTTTGCCATTCTTCACTCGTCAATGCTGAAACTATTTAAAAATCACTTCTATCCAGAAATGATCGGAAAACGATAAGCCACCAAATGTTGTCTTATTACATTATCTTCTTCGGAACTGAAGGGGCCAGAACTTGTGATTCTCCAACACATACTGTCCCCTGTTAACGTTCCGATCGGGTTTCATTTTACTCACAGACACAAAACATGTTCACGTCATGTGGCAAATACTTCATCTTATTTATATTGAAAAATAACTGAGTGATTCTTGTGTCACTTCTTTCCGTCTTTCGTAGATACAACTGGAAATTTGACTTTGCACATACCTCGGTTCCACGATCAGTTCCTGAAAAATTGTATCTTTGTGCATTCAATAAAAGGAAGTAAAATGAAAAGAAAATTGAAAAAGAAAAAAGTACATTTTGTGGATTTAACTATGCGATGTTGGACTCCTGAATAAGAGTAAGCAGACTTCCTGGATTGTAACTGTATTGCATCTACTCATATGCAACGTCACCGGGGTCGCTTTCCATACATACTTGAAAATCAGCCATTACCGCGTGCTCGAAAAGGAAAAGGATTTGGGAGTGATTGTTTGTGAGGTTCTAGGATGTTCCACACATTGCGTTAGAGTGTCATCAGAGACCTTAAAGCACGCGAGACTATTAAAACGCGTTTTTTTGGATCATTCCAAGCCAACCTAATCCCCCATTTCCTGTCAGCAATCTTACCTATTTCGTCATGATTCAATAAATACCGGAGAGAAAGTTTGCAGAACAGTAGTATTGATCTTTTGTATTTAAAACTTAAGAATTAAGTCAAACTGAAATTGTACTGTCCTGAATGCTTACAATTCATGACGCGGTATTCATAACAGAGAGAAAAGAGTGAACGCTGAAAAAAATACCAAAAATAACTTGATACATTTGAATACCACGATGCGACACGGCGGAAATTTAATCGCTTCAGGGTCCAATATAGCACAGCCATTAAGATTATTCATACGCCTATACTCGGGATAGGACAGACGTGATTGCTGACTGACACCGTGCTCGACTACACTCACTCTCATCAGACTTATCCCGCATGTACCGATTCCCGTTTAA
This sequence comes from Echinostoma caproni, assembly GCA_900618425.1. Taxonomy (NCBI): domain Eukaryota; kingdom Metazoa; phylum Platyhelminthes; class Trematoda; order Plagiorchiida; family Echinostomatidae; genus Echinostoma; species Echinostoma caproni. The sequence continues at coordinate 34,614 of UZAN01042247.1, forward strand.
TGTTTACGCTAAAACGTAACACCAAAGCTTGATTCGATGGGATTAGTATTATCAGCTGACGACGGAAACAATTATGTGGAACTTGTCCAAAATAATGTCAAAAGGTTTTCTACCACTGTGGGTGATACTTCAAAGTACATAGTCGATTGGCGTAGTTCAGGTGAAAGTCTGTCTGTACAGTGAGAAAATCGGAAGGGCACCGGTCCGATTCTCAATGGAATGATCGGTGACACAGAGGAAACCCAACGAAATGCACACTTAACACTAACGCTGAACAGGTATGCAAAAAGGACAGTTGAATGAAGGAAAAGTACATACGACATCAGTAAGTAAGATGTGCTTCATTATCATGAGGCATTTCGAGCTTTACTGAGTCCACCAAGCAATTAGAGACTACTTTGCATAGACCAAGAACTTTGTCATCGAACTATCGAATAAACACTATTCTGAAACTGACTGTCACAGTCAGCACTGACTTTATTCACTTCATCAGATAAGTAACATAATGGAGGTGAAACTACAAAATAAAGATGATTTTTACCGTGGTGAATGCATAGAATCGTAAGCTACTAAAGTTGAACCTCGACTTCATTTTTAAAGCTATTGTGCTGTATTCAGCTGCAATGTAAATCTTGGTGATGCATGACAAAGAGCATTGGACAACTGTTTCGTCCTGTTTGAGACTCGATCTCCCAAGAAGTGAAACCCACATCCAAGATCATCAACAATGCCTAGTGCATGTGAATAACCGACTGGGCTAATCCAAACATTTCCGGTCTAATATCGTGCTGTATTCACTTCACGTGTACAGTAATTCAATTCAATTCAGATGTCGTACGTACCACAGAGAGCATATTCAGCTGCCCCGTGATAGCCTCGTGAATTTAATTTGTTGCGCACTTAAATATTTATCATATTTCACCAAAACAAGCGAAAGAGTAAGTCTATCATATTTTTATTTTCTAATGTAAAATTCAAAGAATTCAAGGATGGGTTTAAAGTTAGATATAAATCCGCCGGCAGATGTGTGTGGAATATGTGCCTGTCATGGGAGTGAGTGAAAGGGTACATATCACATTCAGAATCGTAGACCCCAAGAGCCAGATTGAAATTTTGCACGAGGTTTTGTCACAGATCCTAGCAAAGCCTACGTAAGGGGAACATTTACTGCCCGACAACGTTTCTAGATGTGAAATAGTGTGAGCTTTTGGCATCCTCTCAGGGCTGATTCCATGAGTCTTTATTTTCTGTGTTCCGAGTAACTGTATTCCGTTATTCTAATACTAATCGCTAAACCACCTGAAACTGTTTATCCATCCCAGAACGCTATCCCTTACAGACCACTGGAAAACCTTGGACTTTTTGTAATTGCCAGGAACCGGAGCATATTTAACGAGGGTATAGTGATTCTGACCAGGCTTTGCATTGCTACGGGTTCCCCACACGCCACCCGTAAAGTACCCGGGCTGGCTCAAACGAATAGTTTTACTGCGATACTATATGATGTAGCGTTTTCTGCATCTGGATAGTGAAAATATGAATTGGAAATATACTCATTCATTGATCAAGAAAGAGAGAGAGAGAGGCGGACGGCGCAAGTGATTTATTAACAACGTGTTTGATACGCTTTGTTCTTGCTCAACACACTCTCTGGTCAACTAAACGATTTCAGTTTAAAATAGATTGTTGATGAATAACTGCGATGTCAGAAGCCGAAAGGAACATTACAAACCACAGGTGGAACTTCTCTAATTAAATTGATTAGGCATTGTGTTCAATGTAGTTGACTTCCAGCAAGACTCAAACATCATCCTGGAATCTAGCACCTTAAGTTCATACAGTTTGGCTAAAATGAACGCCCGATTCTAATTATTTAACGTTTTGAATCAATAGACGTGCAGAACAGTATGAATGGCAACTGCAACTATACGAACCAGTAACTTCACGGAGGCGTTCACTGCGTCTATGAAAACCACTAATAGTGAAAATGTAGGACGGGGTTAGAAAAGATAGATAAAAGCAGGCTACAAACAGATCCGCGCTATAATTTCTGATCAACATGATAAGAAAACTTGAATAAAGCAGATTCTACCGTGCACGGAACGCATATGTGACATTCCTCACTTATCCTGCCCCCCCTCCTCCTCCGGTGCAACTCGGTAAACGCGGGTACTGGGATTCTTACCGAACCAGTTTAGTTGCGAAATTATATTTGGCACTAGTCCAAAGAAAGAACTTGGAAAAGTATGTAACCTCGTATAGATACAACATCAAAAGAAACTATATTCTCAAAGGCATCTGTTGCATTTCCAATAACGAATTTTAATTTCTTTTTTTTTTATCTCTCTCACATTTATCAATGTCCTCAACGGCATTAGATCAGTCGGTGGTAACCAAGGATACTGTTATCTGAACACAGATATTTTTTTCAGACTTCCTAGACGGAAATCGGCTTGGTTGCTGAGCAAGCAACACAATATTATTCGTATTCATAAAATTTCTTGAGAAATGCAGGGCAACACAGATGTTCAGTTGCCGTAAGTGGCTTAGCAAGTAAAGAGTATTACCATCATCGTCATCATCATCATCGTACAGCAAAATACAGTGAGGCAAACTTCACTGATCGGTGCCAAACTCGCAATACATACAAGATTAGTGGTAAAATTTAAGGTGGACGGATTGGATCTATTTTTAGGGAGGGAGAAGAAGGTGAACCACTAAGATCAACACACAGAGTACGCAATCGAACTCTGCATACATACCGTTTCAAGCATTCTGACCTGAGATAAAACGACAACAAGAACGCCACTGTTGTCGGTTTTTTGTCATATCCCTCAATGTCTCCAACCAACCCGTTGTGGAGTCTTTCGGACCCCAACCTGCCAAGCGAGAGAGACCTACTCTACCTAATGGCTCTGTGCATTTCTTCATGCCTTGTCTTCACGTCATCTGTTGACCTCCATGTGGCTTTCTCCAGCCCGGATTAGCTAAAGCTGCTGGCAAATTCAGGGTCCCACAACCATAAAGAAGGAATGAACGAACGGTGGCACAATATACACAACCTTTCAGCGTCAGTGAAACGTCACGTCTACATCAAAGGTGTTTCAGTCCTGCGTATACTGCCCGAGCCTTGAAAATGTGGGCGGTTGTCCCTTTTGCTGCGCTACCGTCATTAATCACGCAACTAAGTAGGAAAAGTACTCCACTATAACTAATTCCTGGCCATTTAGTTTCAAAGCGGGAGTAGGCGACATCCAGTCCTACAGCATCACTTTGCACTTTGAGGTTACAAAGCACATACCGAATGCAGCTACTGCATTTGGTAATCTATCAAGTGCTCTTTGTGCGTCCTCCGAAAATTCGAACAGACAGACGATGTCATCGGTTTACTCTAAATCGTACGGTTTTTCTCCAGCTACTCATTGAATACCTACGACTTGGAGCCCTGTTTAGTGTGTTCTGTAGTATTTGCTCTACAAAGAAGTTGTACAGGAACGGTATCCTTGACGGACGCCGCTGCTGGTGACGAACGGCATACTTAGATTGGTGTAAACCCTTGCACGACCGGAGGTCTGTGAGTACAGTGACCCCAGTAGTTTAACGTACTTCTCGATTATTCCTTTTCGGAGAAGGCAGTCCATCAGAGCTTCGCGGTCAACTAAATCGAAGGCTCCCTTCAGGTGAAGGAACACTGCGATCATTGGTCGACGGTGGGTGTGACGCAGCTCAAGAACCTGACGCAACGTAAAAATTTGATCAATGCATCCACGGACAGACCGAAATCCGGGCTGCTATTCACGGATGTTGGCCTCTCTTAAAGTCGTCAGACGTCGAATTATAACCGAAACTAGCACTTTGGTGACGATCGCAATCAAATTGATCCGGCGGTGGTTTTCGAAATCCTTTCTTGAAAATGGGAACGATCATTGACTCGCCCCAAGATGAAGGAAAGTGTTTTTGCGTCCAAATGTTGCGCAGTACGTTAGTAATACAGCTTACGAGGTTATCAGCCCCATCTTGGAAAGAGTGGGAGGGAGCTCATCCGGTCCTGCTGCCGTTCTTCGCCTCGAGCTTCAATGCAAGACCGAACTTCTGCTTCCGTTGGAGGATCGCATAACAATGCCCATGGAGTTTCAGTTGCATATGAAGCCTGGTTAGCACTAGGCTAATTGAATTGTTCGCTGAAGTATTCTGCTCAGCGATCAATTCGTTGACCCCCATTGTGGATAGCTCGTCTCCTCTTATCGCAAACTATTTCACTAACTGGAGTTCGCCGACCTTCCATATTGCGTATCAGTCGGAACAGTCTTTAACTATTCCCAGATGCAGCCACTACTTCCGTTTCACTAGCTATTGTTGCCCACCAGTTCTTACGGTCCTTCTTTAGGCTCTTCATGAGCTGGCATTGTAGATGCCACTTAACTCTATTTTGATCCTGGCAGGTTGGGATTTGTCGTTTTTTCTCCATCAAAACTACTGACTCCTGAGATACCTAATGCCTCCGACGGGTTTGAGGCTCAAACCCACAAGCAGCATTCACTGGGGAATGCATTGCTCGTCTAATCTGATCCCAATGCTCATCTACATCACTATGTTGAGGTGCAATTAGCCCATACACTAGCTCTGATTTATAGCGTACACGAACTGCTGGAACAGCTAGTCGGTGATGAGCTGTACGAGTTTGCTGAATTCATCGCCGGCTAGTCAATCAAAGAGTGAACTGCATCAAAACTAATGCATGGTCAGACTCAAAGGTGATCCAATAAGACCTACAATTTTGCACTGAGCCACGCCAACGGCAGCTTACAGCTGTGGTCGATTTGAGTTAGCGTACCATTCGAGCTGGAGCGCCACATTACCGTCCGTTGAGAGCTGTGTCGGAAGTTGGTGCTTGATAGGAACTGAAGAAGTCGATCGCCGTTATCTGTTCGTTGGCCAGGCAGAGCACAACTACCGCCTAGGCAAGCTTCTGATGCGCTCAGTTTTCCAACCTGCTCGTTGAAGTCACCTGCAAATACAACTATGTTGGAGCTTCAACTCATTCGAATGAGATCGGTGAATTCATCGTAAAAAGCGTCCTTTTGGGTATCAGAACTGCAATTGTTCGGTGTATATGCTGATACGGAGAACAAACACCTTCCAATGTTGCTTCCCTTCGGGACGCTAATTGAACCCTGGAGACGCACTGCACATAAACGACTGTTGACGGGGATCCAATCGATAAGAGAGGACTCAGCCCTGTTACTCAGTACAATACCTACCCCGAGCTGACCTACTGAACGAGCTTCATCGTCGCGTGATGTGCCGAGAACGTATCTCGTTGGCAAATCTGGCGCGCTCAAGTGGCTTAGAGTAGTAGGGTCCTGGATCCGAGTTTCTGACACACAGCAAATATCGGTTCCTAAGGATTCCATTGTACGAACCAGACAAGCTTGTTGACCTAGCTGCACCGAGGTCCTCACGTTGAAGGCCCCAAGCTTCAGTAATTGACGAGGCTTTAGAATCTGCAATTCGTTTCAAGATACTTTATTTACAGTGCTATTTGGCAACGGCCTTTGGCGAGCGATATCTAAGTTGTTTGAGGGACTATTACAGGTCGAAATGAAAAAAATGGAGAGGGCTGTGTACTGAAGACAAAGAATTAAACAATGGTTGAGATATCTGATCAGTAGCCCACTTATCACTACCCGCCCCGCTCGATGCAATGGGCAGCGCCGTCCAGATTATCCTGCGCGACGACCGATGCAGTATGGAATTATTTTTATTTTGTGCATGCATTGGGGTTTGATGGACGGGTACTGCAAGGGTGTACAGTCACTAAGCAGGAGAGCGATTAGGGTTATCGTCCACAGCCTTTAGTTCTACCAAAATCACAATATCCGACTGAACTTGTATGGCCGCAGCCCCCTTCCTGAAAGTTGACTGTACATTTGTATATTCAATAAATAGAAAAAGGAAGTAAAAATAGGACAAAAATAGACAAAAGGAAGGAGTAAATTGTGTGGTAAATTTACTCAAACTGTCCTACCTTCGTTTTACAATTTAAACCATGACTAACCGGCATAAAAGAGAATGACAAATCAACCCACATTATCAATGTAACCGAGGCACAATGCATAAACGAACACATCCTTCAGTATCTTTTATCTCTCTTTCTTCTTGGTCGTTTGGTGGACGTTGTTTGGTCGAATGGTGCCTGGATTGGCGCCGTGTGTGTGTGTGTGTATGTTAAGAATGACCACAGACACCAACCCTCCCTCTCTTTCCGCTCTCTCTCTCCCCCCACCCACCCGCACCACGTCTCCGTTGGTGATACTCAACTCATACACGTCAATAACTGCAAGGGACAATACAAATGTGAACACCTGCCGCGCAGTGCGGTGGAAGAGAACGAGCTAACATTCTATTGTTGAAAAAAGATTTTTTTAACTTTTATGCGCTGGCTCACAAGAAGCATTCAGAGATGTTTTTCTAAATCTCTTTGTTGAGGTGTGTGTGTGTGTGTGTGGAGATAATATGATCCGCATCCGCCCCATGATGATCGTCATTATTCCTGTCAGTGTGCAATTGTTATAGCTATTGCTATGGTCCAGTCAGTTTTTTGGGTCGGATGTGGTGGTGTCGGTGATGGTGGCTGCTCGCGTCCCATGCATCTGTTCAATTCACGTGGGTCAATTTTTATCAACCGTCTAATGGCAGAGACTGAGGTTGACTATTACACATGCTCATTCTAATTGAATTAATTGGGTTAGTTTTGGCAGTCTTACCTCCAGCTGCGTGACCTAGCAACAGAAATGCATTATAGTACGGCTGAATAGATACCGTATCGAAAGATTCGGACGGAACAGGTACAGGAGGCGGAGGGGGAGGATGGCGACGCACGTGAGTAGTTTAAACCAATTTGTGGCGCAAGTTTTGCGGATAGCATGAAACAGGTTAGACCGCAATCAAACAGAAAGCAGGATTAAACTTATAAGCAAATTGCAATTTGTTCCAAAAACACAACAGATCTCAGTGCAGAGAATGATGCATTTTTAGCAGCATAGTATAAAGAACTCTGGTTGAACACACACACANTAACGTATAAAATTTTAATATTTGTCACAAAATATGATTAACCACAGGTAAGGGATTCCCCAATTCGTTTGTCCTGTTTTCAGTCAAATCATTTTCGGAATGCAACAATTCAGTTCAGTATCACGATCCCAATGACCGGTTGACACAGATAGCCAGACAGCCAGACAGCTAGCAGACAGGCAGACAGACATACAGACATATGGATGGATAAACTTTGTGCGCGGTTGTCACCTCGCAATGGATACCTCTAAGATGTTAAATATTTACTTTTCAACAATGTTTTCTAAATTACTCTGAGTTAGAGATTTGTAACGATTCTTCCTGAATTATTTACGCTTTTGTAAGGCATCGCTAGATTAATAATTTAGTCAACACTCGGTCAAATGTTTGTCATAATAGACTAATGATTATGAAAACCCTCCGGAGGAGCACCGGATAAGCGGGTAGCAAGAAGTCGGTTTCTGTTGGGTTATGGGTAGCAAAATTGCTATGAAAGCAAATCCTGGATTCCATTGGACATACAATTTGGTGATGGTGTAGTATATAGGACCTATTACGACAGTGACCGAACGGGTTTCCTTCTTTGATATCATTGATTTCGGACATAGGGGTCAGGTAACCAGAACACGGCCTGATGTAAAAGTTTGAAAATATTGATAGGTGATGGACTGCGCATTTCTGCTTACATCCTTTTGTGTGATGAACAGCAGGTGGGGCAAACCCCTTATTTCCCATATCGAGTGTGATTAGTCACCATCTGTGCCAATATAGAGGACGTTGATCTCATTGTTGTCATAGATTTGAAAGCAACGGTGTTATTCAAAGAGTGAACTATACTTTGATAGCCCAGTTACCTAAGGAAGCATATTGCATTTCATTGGTCCAAGGGATTTCTAAGTAGTTTTTGGCATCATACGATAGAAAATTTTCGATGTGTGTTGCTCAAATATCCCATGAATATGATATTCACAAATATAAGGAATTCCAGTTTTGTTTTCTGCCTCTTATGTGAAACTTATCGCTTGTAGAAATACACTTAAGTAATGGAAGGACTGCACGATTCCCTTTGTCAATCACACTATCTGAACAGAGAAAGATAGTTATCTAAGGCCGTGGTTTGCAATTACTTCACTGCCGCTTCCGCTACCTGACTCTTGGATGACGACCTCGTGGCAGGGATTGGGACTTGTCGAACTTGTCGAACCGAGACCATTGCATCAGCAATTTCATTGGTTCTCATTTATGCTATTTGAATGGTTGAACATTTTGTGACAATGTCATGTTGTCTAATTACTTTGTGTATCATTTCAATGTTTACTTGATGCTGAGGTTTACTACACCTTTTCGAACTAAGCTTTAACCGAAACCCGCAATACGTTGACCTCGACGAACAACCTTTAGCTGGGCATCTGTAAGCGAGGCAGATCAAATTGCATCGAAATTTCTGAGCTCAAAAAATATTGTGAATTTTATTTTGTGAAGGTCAATGTTGCAAATCTGGGTGATCAAATGAGAATTTATGGCGATCGGATGCTGCACAGTTTACCGTTGTAATTTAGTCAAGTGTTGCAGGTAAATAAATTAGTGATAGTAATTGAGGTACTTTTTGTGAACCTTGTTCCTTATTCTCGAACTGTCAATATGTCCACTTCTCTAAACAGAGTCCATTGTTAAATGTAGATATGAAACGCTATCCATTCAGTTCTTCATTGTATTCCTTTGTTAGCATTGGTGGAACTTTTGACTGCGTTTCCGCTGGTTTCAATCGGACCATTTCGGTGTTTTGTTCCACAGGCTGGATGTTAAGCATCCTAACCAAATAATGGCGTTCATCTTGCAGTCCATCACTCGAAGTTTTGTTGATGAATGCGCCCGGGAATTTTCTTCTTCATCCTCGTCTTTAACTGCCTCAACGTGGTTCTAGGTTTCAGGGCGATAACACCGCATAACTGTTCGTGAATTCGTCGTTAAACTTCGCCTTGTAAAATTTTAGTAGTTGATGTACGTACCGATCACAAATTACGAATCACGTATCAGAAATCACGGACGCCACGTGAGCACTGAATCACCCTGGCACTTGCACGAGGGTATCTCACGTAACCGAAACGCAAGGATGCGACCACAGGGGTAGCAATTCATTAATTAAAAGAAATCAGGGTGTAAATAATATGTACCAAAGAAGTTCATTGGTTATCCAGGCATCTACCAATCGCGCACTCGTATTTCTGGCGTCTTACAGCTTCTGAATGGGCTGCGCGGCCTCGGTACAATCGGCCTATTGTTCGTAGACTAGAAGCTGTAACGCGTAGGCGCTTTACGGAGTCACATGGGAAGCTTGACTCGTCACAGTTGTCTGGAAACTGTACTGTGTCGCCCTGTGGTTTACGCCATACAGTAAGCTAGGATCACCACCACAATCCAGGTTTGAGGGTGATTTTCCGATCAACATGCCGTAATAGTTCGGCACGTTTGATCTTACTGCTGAGATGATTGGAAGCTTCTTTCAAATCATCACATCTGAGTGAACATTGGATTGCTCTCTATCGATCGTTTGTGCTATTGAAACGATAAGGTCTTTTCTGTCCATACGTTTCACCGTTATCCGTATTGTAGTTGTGTGCAGAGCTTGTTTGGGGACGACAAATGTTACTACCGCCTATTGTGGTATGTTTTAAAGCTCCATTTCGACAAATCGAATACAGCATGGTATTACTACAAGAGAAATTTAAAATACGTTCCTCCTGTAATCACACGGTATATTATTTTGCATTTACAAACTCCGAAATTATGCAAAATGCGAAGAAAAAAGGAATTGACTGCTTACCGTTGAGAGAAGTGAACACATTGATAGTCTGAGAATCAGGAACATGGTTCAAAAAAAGGAACCTCAATTACTATTATTGGTTTAGTTACATACAACATTTGACACAATTAAGACGGCAAACTGCGCAGCATACGATCGCCATAAATTCTCATTTGATCACTCAGCTTCACAAAATTAACCTCCGTAAAATAAAATTTACAATACTCGTTGAGCTCAGAAATTTCGATGCAGTTTGATCTGACTCGCTTACAGCTGCATGGCTAAAGGTTGTGCCTCAAAGTCAAAGGATTACGAGTCATAGCTAGACCACTGAGAGTTTGGCTAAAGCCCAATGGGCAAAAGGGTAGAAATCAGTGACAAATGTCGGCGTTATCTGGTTGAAATATTTCGATTTTCTTGGAGTGAAAAATAGATAGCATATCACTGGAATATTTATGAAGAATAATCTTCATGTTGCACTGATTCTAAGCCTCCTTTGGATAAAGATCTCAGTATTTTAGGTGTCACGGGTAAGCAAAGATGGGATAATTTACATGGCTTCGTTTATCATTTATATGTCAGAGTTTCTATTAACCCTGCACATACCAGGCTGTAGGAATTTTGGTTGTTTATTCACTAATCACTTCTCCTCCCCCACAGAATAATGGGTCTGTATTTTTAGCTTTCTCATAAGTTCTCTCCGCTCGATTGTGTTTGTTGACCTGAGAACAATGCTATTTTGCTGAATGAGGACTTATTTATTCCTTGGCTCAGATTTCATCCGTTCTGTGACCCAAACTATATCCCTCGAGTCTCTGATGTGTTTTAAAACGGATGGTGGGTCAAATAAATTGTGGTTGGCTGTTTGCTCGGTAAGAGCCGTTGTCCTGGTCGCAAAATTGCGCGCTCAGCACCCCCTGAAAATTGCGCTATGCAGAAAAGCAAAAAACCAAACAACAGAAATGTTGATATTCACATGAGCTCTTCAAACTCCATCGATCATACGCATGTACAATACTGAATAAAAAGTAAGACTCTCCACTCCACAGGTGTGGCAGTGGCATTGTGTTCGTGCACTGGTTTGTAAACTGTACATATTGCGATAGCTGAGTAGGGTAGAGTGGGGCAGTGGATGATGTGATGAACGAGAAATTGAAAGCGGTCCCGCTACTACAGCATCTGATTGCGCAACCTATTTTCATGACATTATTGCAACCAATCATCAACCAATCAGTTTCGTTCCTCAACCAGAGGGGGAGGATGCAAGGCGGATGACAGTGGAGAGGAGAATATATGTGCTTGGGAGCGAGTCAGAGCAAGAGAGTTAGAATCCGAATAGGCCACTTGTGGATAATTTATACTCACATACCAGTCAGTGATTAGTGCGCGCGTGCGTGTATGTGGACGCGCACGCATGCACAGAGTAACACATTCAAGCGTTATTCACTTTGTATTCCAAAATCTGGGCCAGTAGTAAAAACTAATGCTTCGCGCATCAGGTTCGAAGCAAAGACCACGGACCTAGTGCACCCAGTCCGCCCCGTTTTCGAGTACATTTCGACCGGTTGTTTCCAGTGAGCTTTCTGCAGCAAAGTTTCGATGATACTGCTCCAAAGGGAACCGTGATTACTATGCAGGAGCTCTTAACTTCAGCAAGGAAAAATAACAGTTGATTAAGGATAGCATGATTCGGTCTTTAGTCATCATAAGTGAATCGTGTAATGCAAGAAAATGAATATTTAGAACAAATCTAGAACCAGTCAAATATACAATATTTGTTTAACCGTCAGAGTGTCATTAAAAGTGAAAACGGTGAACTACATAATCAAGAGGATCTACTTTTTTCATGAAAACGGACAATTCGGATTCTGGGAATTAGAGTATTGAAACATGAAATATATATCATTCTTAATAATTGTGGTGTTTACAGAGTATTGAAAATGGGTTCTCGTAGCTCGGATGAACCGAATTCTACTTGGCCTCTTCACCGAGCCTGGCAATTTGTTTGAAAACGTTTCAACACCAGCCGAGGTTGCATCATCAGTGCTTGTGAAGTGCCAGTCTTCTGCTTGTATCCGTTCATTTATATATGTGTTCTTCTGTACCGACTGTTTTTGTCCCTTGTTCTCTCTGTTCGACTCGGTTCGCCGTTAAACTGGTGCGCGGGGGATGGGTGAGAGTGGGAGGGGTTTGTCCTTTTGTCCTGATTGCGGTTTCGTTCGGTTCTTTGGTTCTTTGTTGCGTCATTTGATTCTTGAGTTTCATTGGCGTGTACACGTGAACCAACTCGACGCGCCTGTTTATTGAGTCGATTGAAGAGTACCAAGCCTCGGGAAATTCGCTGGCCTGTTTTGACCAGGCTTGACAGATAATTTTCACTTATTCGAAGTCAGACTGATGTCCTTCTTGACCTTCGTGTAGGGAAATCAACGATGGTGGGTCATGTCTCCTGACTGCCGATTGGTATTCACAGAGCCTTGGTGACAGTTTTCTTCCAGTTTGTCCGATATTGTGGTGTAGTATTAGTAGCAGTTGTTGTGAGGTTGTTGTGTACTGTTCATGCTTGGAAGTAGTTTGCACGCACCAAGAAGTGTTTATTGGATTCCGACGGAATTCGCGAGTGGATTGAAGGGTTTACTTTTGTAACTACGGGAAATGCGCATCTACCGTCGGACCGTTCCACGAATTATCATGTGTGCTTGTGGGAATTCTGAAGACCTGTTGCAAATGAAACGTTTTGTGGTATGAATACCAATTTACTGATACCCTTACGGTCGTTTGTAATAAATGACTTACGTCATCCCGACACCATCTTATGGGCTCATAGTAATTGCTACTATCACCAGGATTCATGCTCCATGGTCTACAGATGAAGTGGGGCACCACAAAGGACGTCCTAATCACGGGCTTGGGCACCGCGGCCAACTGCCTGAAGGCATTGCGACGCTCTTGGACGGAGCATGCCGTGGCCCTGCGAGACCTGTTGGATCGAGCGCTACCGAAGTCCGAAGAGGTTAGACAGTAGTAGCAGTAGTACGGAGCTGAATGCAAGTGAGGCCGTTGACCATCCAGTTAGAACCGAACAAATGTATCAGAAAAAGCAAAGAAAAAGCAGCAAAAAATATTTTGAGAACGAGAAAAAAAGAAGAGAAATGAAATTATTGACTAAAACGCTTATGATCAAAATTTAAAACTCTTTCGGTTAACCCCGGAATCAACCACGAAAGGGTGATGTAAGGGGTAAGCAACTGCTTTTCAAATCGAGTGGAACTGAGGTATCAGTTGGCTCCGCCACCAGTCTTCCTCTCAACATGTGTTCAGTTTCTTCAGAACCGAACTTTTTTCTCCTTATCCTTGACGAAGTTTTCCGTACAATCTGGATAATCACAGACACAAGTGGTACACTTTGGTAGGTGATTTAAGCACGGAGAACGTTTGTACTTGTTCTACTGCTGATTTACGTTTTCCCATATTCTTCTCGTTTATTTCTTTCGCGTTAAGGGTTCTGTTGTTTGGGTTAATTTTTTGTGAGGATTATTTGTGAAAATCTGGTCCACTATTGCATATACAGTAAAAGGTTCTGCCAATATTTTCAGCAAGAATACAAGGCTTCAATTTATCAGCAAATTTTCATCAGCAAGGGTACTGGATTTAGTGTAATTTTTCACGTTTAGAAATACCTTAGCCTATATTGATTGATATTATTTGAGAAATATTCTATTTGGTGAAATCCCGGAGCGAGTCACGAGATTGAACATGCATTTTTTAAGCCTTGCACAAAATTACATCATATCCTGACGATGAAGGTAGATATCTTTTTATTGAGGAGTATTATTCAGTATCGCAGTTGGCGGTTTGTACCACTTCCATTCAGTTCAAGGCTTCTCTAGCATCTCATCTGACAACTTATCTATCTATGACTGATTATTCTATGCAGGTCATTTCCGAGTTACAATGAGTGAAGTGTCCTGAAGAAGTCTATCCGAGATGGTAACTTGAAATTCAACATAGTATGAGTGAGACCACTCTCATCGTTTTCAAATGAAGTTGTCATGAGGCGGAGAGAGGTCAATACCGAAGACGTTACTGAGTAGTCAGTCTAAATGATTGCTGCAGAATGGGTGTGAAGCCAACTAGCTCATCTACCCGGGATAGATCTCGTGATCCACTCACCACGCACAACTAGGTTTAGGAAAAAACACTGATAAATCAAAGACAAATAATTTGTTCCAGAGTATCACGTTTGATATCTGAGAAGAATCAGATATGTTAAGCTCCAGAGTGATTGAGTCATTCATACAAAGTGAGGACCGTAGATCGTGTAGATCAGGAGTAAGAGATCCATTACCTGAGGATTCGCGGTTTGAGTCCTGATAGGGTTACAAGAAGTATGCACTGCTGACGAGTATCAAACACGACGAAACAGCTGTACATCACGTATAAGTACAAATACTTTACAATTGACATTAGATTGAGATCGCTGATTAGTGGCTGGTTGATTACGCCGAAGTTGTTTTTTTCCATTTTACTTCCTTTTGGTAGCATAGTTTCCCCGTAACAAATTTCAATAAAGAAGTCAAAAACACAGGTTTGCACAATGTATCCTGGATCATTTCGTTGCATCTGTACACGTGCATACTGCACTCTATTTGCTCATTATTATATGGTCAGTAAATAACAGAACCATAGGCGGAGAAAGATTGCGGTCAAAAATTACTCAACAAACACATTTGTTACCACGGTAGCGCCAGAGTGATAAGCCATTCACACCGTTTACACAGTTTGGAATGGTAATTTTGAATGGCTAGTGCCTCGGCGTATTTCAGAACCTTGGTGTTGTTTGTGTTGTAAAGGATTCTGAACGCGTCGCAGAGCATGACATAGTGTTTCATTTCGACCAGGTGTTGTGTGATCGACGACGTATAAGATCATCAGTGACGTGTAGGAAACTCATTCCTACACGTCATTGGTGATCTTATACTTCCGAAGTTCCCACTCATTGTTTTCTTAAGCCAGACCGGGATGTGCTCGGTCACTCGGTAACGCATTTGTCTCTCCGATCTGCTGATGTAGATGGCCGAGCATCCACACTTGAACTGATAGATACAATTAGATTTGATTTGGGGAGACAGAGGTTCTTTCACCGATGGTATTGGCAACCGGGCGGTTGTAAAAACAACGATGGGGTCAGCGGCGTAGTAGGTGCACTTAACGACCGATTTTAGGCGCTTGGTAACCAGGTAGCTGATATCGTCACCTTTGAAGGGCAGTTGCAGGACCAATTTCGTCTTATCTGCACCCGGTGTCTTTTCCCGAGTACGTTTGTGTTGGGAGTGCCTTAAATGAACCCTTTCGGATATCCGTTAGTGTAAAACTTTTCTCATCTTGTCATATTCGTTATCCAATGTATCCGTTGTGCAAATCAGCCGCGCCCTGTAGAAGAGCGTTCGAACTAGACCAATCTTATATCCCATTGGAGCAAAGATAATAAAATGGAGATATTGTCCGGACCATGTATCCTTTCGGCACACAGATCTTCTGATTGATCCATCC
>UZAN01042248.1:10071-50035 GCA_900618425.1 Echinostoma caproni
CTATTGCCGAGTACGGGGTGATATCATCTGTGTGCGACGTATTCTTCGCGGTGACATGGGTCCAGAGTTGATGGAGTATTTCCCTCTGCGCGAGCAGACCAGAACTCGTGGACATGGACTTACGCTGTTGAAGCTTTCGTCCGTAGGATTACCTCTTCGGTTCCGGCTATCGCGAAGGATAACCAATCCTTGGAACTCCCTTCCAGCTGACGTGGTGGAAGAGGTCAATGATAAGATGTTCAAGAGGAAGCTCGACAGCGTCCTGCGAACAATGTGGTATGCAGATCTATCATGAATGAGATCTTCGAGTCTGTGGTGATGAGGCTCATACGGGAAATTACCCTCTGCCTCTAATTGAAGAACACTGAACATCAAATGTTCGAAAACAGTTACGTACGAACGTACGTATACGACCAAGAAGATAAGATGTATCTGCACATTTCGATTAAAGTACCAAACAATGGGCATGCGTTTGTAATCACAGTTAATCACAGTTGATATAAATCTTTATCCACGTGCATATGCTGAAAACTAAAATGCCCTTAATATTATTTAATACACGACAATGGCGTGGACATTCTAAACCATCGTACACATCACAAAATATGTTATTTTATACTCAAAATTGAAGCACAATCCGGTTACCAGATGCGAGCTAAAACCTAGCAAGATGATAATAGATTAGAAGGAAGGAAAGGTTTGGTTTTCACAGTATGTCGAATGGTAGTTTCCTTTCCAACTAACAGTTTTTCTTTTTGAGATAATGTTGACAATCTACTTCGGACTATGCAGCTGTTGGTTAAATGATACAAACAATTAATATTTTATAGTTTATTTATTGTTTAAATAGTCGGACGGAACACATCAATTTTTTAATCGAGATAGGTAAACTGAGAATGGTCCGTAAATATTTCAGAACCTTTTGGAATTTGTGTTCATAATTGTAAATGAAGCCATCATTTTCCTGAGAAATCTGTGAGCTCCCTAGTCGTAAGATGTTTGACTAAATGGTTGTGCTTCGGAGTAACCCGGTCAACAATATCACGGAAATATTAAAGTGAAACAACGTACTCGATTCATTCAATTGGCTTTCAAGCTATACGCCTCACTGAACTTTATGCACGATTGTTTACACACGTATTCCTTGATAGTCCATATGTAGAGAATTAGAGGTCTGGCGATCTGTGTGCATAATTCCTTTTTCACACGTAATTCGTTTTTGTTTTATCTCAACACGGCGCACATTTGTTGCACTCGTAGTAGACAGTTTACAAATAGTATTGCATAGTCCATAGTGGGCAGTGAAATATTCATTTACCCACCCAGTCGTTTGAGCGCAAACAAGCCAAAACCTCACACGCAAGCTCACTCCACATCCGTGTAGTATTTGGGGAAAAATTGATAGCACTCGATTCGCTGACGGGCGCCACAAGACTGATTCACTCAGTGCGTGGTTCAGCTGTGCTTTCACTCCGGAAGTGTTGCGCGCCTATTGGACTTGGCGGTGACTGTCATTTGTAGCAAAATGCCCCCTCTGTATTTCTGAATGAGTTGTGTATGTTGGCTGCCCACGTGCTGAATACACAGAACGTTGATTATGCAACTGGTGAGTAGGTATTTTGTGTAATAGCACCAATCTGAATGCCGGAATGCAATCAGGAAATTTATATTGCTTCTAAAACGGGCGTTGTAAATGTGATTCAAACGCCGAAGAAGCCAATCCATTGTTATACAATTCGTTCGGTATTACGATATTCCGGCGATTGAGGACCACTGACGACTGCGTGTCCATAGAATTCTGAATTAATTCATAAACTCATCGATGTATGTATGTAAAGAACTGTGAACTTCACAGAGAAATAAAAAATGTGGTAAATGGTCTATTTTCTGCGTATCAAATAATATCGAAAGCGAAATTGTGAGAATTCTGTCCTTGATTGTGTGGTTTCGTTCCCTATTTTGGCACTTCTCGCATTGTTCCGTCTACCGGGAAACATCGATGAATTTACTTTCAAATTTACTGTTCTACCCAAGTGTCAGAGGCAATGTCAAACGCAATCCAAACTCCAAATTGTGCCGATTTTCAATGAACGTGTTGAGGATTGCTGCATGACAAAAAAGGGGAATAAAACCTTTCCGGACTGCATAGCGCTAAGTAAACAACAAACTGTATTAGAAGTGCTTCAAATGAATTTGCATCTGTTCGTTACAAAGCGAGAGTTTTGGAAAAAAACAAGACTACTTTTCCCGCATGCCTATTCCATGGTAGCAATGTGTGCCCAACAGAACCAGTTACGACCAACTGGTATAGAAAACAAACAGATAATGAAAGTTTGATACAAGGAGAAAATGAAAAACCTACGAAACTGTGATGGTTAGAGAAATAGATAAAATTGTATAGCATTTTGTTTCAGCATGTTTTTAGGTAACATTTATTTTCGACAAAATGCCCCGTTTTCAGAAATATTGGATATTCCAGTTTGACCTGATAATCTCACGGTAATAACATAAGGTTTCCTTTAGTGTTCGGGACCTACATCTGTAAACCATTATTTGATTTTTACCGGGTTTCGCGATCGACGCAACTCTCGGAATTCAGATAAACTCTTCAAGAGATAATGAGGTCAACTGATTTGGAGTGCAGATTGACTCGATCATTCGCAAACGAAAGCCAGACACAAACTAATCCAGTCACGTGCCACCATTAGATCGTTGGTATTGGTAATTTACAAATCAACCTCAGTCTGTCACCTGACGAACAGAATGTCCATATCGCTTCATCACAAAGGTATAATAAATAGGCATGGCATAAGTAGTGAACGTGGGAACTATAGCGGAAACGCTTCATTCACTCCCATTTAGGTCAATTTTCTGAAACGTATGTCAAAAGTCAGCCTTTGCTTGTATTCTGCATAGTTATCATGATTGACCCAGATTTGAGGACTCCTTACAAAAAGTGAAGCGTTTACCACTTTTTTCTCATTTGGATACCCAATTGACAGAAGCTAAATATGTTGATTGCACGACCAGTTGGTAATGTTTAAGCAAAAATGCGTTTCTATTAAAAAGTATAGATGTCTTAGACCATAACAACAAACAAAATATAAAAGTTCAAGCACATTTCTTCTCGGAGTACAATTGAATTAAAACACTTGTGTGGAGTGATCAACTTGGAATTTTCCCGATATGCTCCGATGAAGGCTTTGATGATATTAATCTTTGTTTAACCCCAAACAGATACAGTTAGATTCATTTTCCAATAATCGTAGGCTATCAACACTTTCTGGATAATATGATACCAATATCCTAATCAATAACCTAAAAGTTGAAAGGTCACAACACTTTAAATATCTCGGATGTTTTCTACCTGCTGATCTCCAATGGACATATCATGGAAATGAAAAACTTTTAAAGTTTCAAAGTTGACGCCTTCGATATCTGAGGGTACTATCGTACTTCATTTCTAAATTTGTTTTCTTATGCGTTTTACAATATTGGATTTGCTGCTCTCCCGTTATCTCCTTGGTCGCTCTGTAAGGATTTCATCGTTGTCCAACGCTCTCTGGAAAGCATGCCAAGATATGGAGCTGTATCATATGAGGCGTTGGTTCACTCCATTGTTGACCAAAACCGTAAGGCCTGTGACCGCCTATGTGACTCTGCTTTGTCCGATGCATCATATCCTTTACATCCAGCCCTCCTTAACCCATTTCAACTTCTGTCACCTGCAATAAATTTAAATCTTGATATACACGCATCACTGCTTTTCAATACTCCGTTGTACCTTACATTTTACATTTGTTGTTTTCCAGGTAACGAATATCAAACGAACTTATACAGCATAATGGAAATTTGAACACTGTATTCCTGATTTTATAGGAAACATAACACGTTTAATTCATGAAACAATTAATTTTGATAGCCTTTTCAAAGGATTAACTGTTTTTATTGATTGCATTTTGAAAGCAAAAAATAACCGCACAATACGGACGAATTCAAACCATAATATCAAACTTCATTTCAATTTCAGTTAATCAGAACATATAAATAAAGTTAGTAGTCTCACCCCGTGGAAATCCGGCGATAAGAAACGATCAAAAGAGAAAAATAGTAATTCACTATTTGAATGTCACAATTATGTATCGTAAAAATAGGTCTCGTGACACGACTAATTACACACCAATGCAGAAACCCAAATGTAGGATTTCATGTATGTTTGCAAGCTAAAAATAAAAAACGTTGACCCCCGACATAATGTAATAATCCATTAACTGCAATACGTGACATTGATATATCTTTCCGATCTGATTCGTTGGCGTAAATTGCAGAAATAATTAATCAGAAAACTTACCCCAGGACTGCAGACGAAACTAATAATCAATGTTCAAACGCGTTTCAACGTTCCCGCTATCTCATCTATTTTGCATTTATGCATGATATTTTTTGGACACATTGGTCGGCTACTTGATATTGCGGATATTGGATCTGTTGTTTTCACCCCAAATAAAGCATGGCGGGAGTTGTTTTGCTAAAGTTTGTTTGTCATACAAAATGTGATGTTTGGTTTATACTATTTAGCATACCATTCTAATTGGGAGTCACTTGACGTCCCTAACACAGCCTCCGGGGACAATTCAATTTGCAACGTGAATTCAAACGTAATATTTGTTATGCATTTTCAGTTTGAGCTAATGAGATTACATTGTTGTCTGTGCGCATATGATGAAGGTCAATCAAGATGGGTAACTCTATTTATACTCGAATAACTGAAATTTAAACAAACTACCCTCCATTTGAGCGCCGCCTAGCACAGGTGATCGGTTTACATCCAACGTGCTGTCGTGTACGGAGGCACATTAAATTTTCAATCAAACCATCGTCATCATCTTTTTCAAATTTTCATTGATATTTTTGAACATTGCAACTCAAATAAGGTTGAGGGATAATACAGTGCGGCTTTAGTTTAGCATTTGAAAGAACACTTATGTGTATCGTTGAAAATTATCATACCCCAGATAACACCTCACATTGTGGCATCAACCGTTAGATTTTGCATTTCGTATTGTCGCAAATCAAACGTTTCATACACTTACGATGACCAATATTTAGCAGTTATAATTTAAAATGACTTAAGGTGATTTGGTCAATAAATAAAAAGGAGTTTGAAGACAATTGTGGTTAACTGAAAATGATTTCCTTAGAGGCGTTTTCGCTATCGGTTAGCAGTATATTGCCAATGACACTGCATTTCACTTCCAAGGCTAGAAACATGCGCTCAAATGGGTTCTCACCGTAATTGGGAAATACCTGTATAGTATACCACATACGTGCATCCTGTAGCTGTCGCTCCTTTGTTGCTTTCAGTAACACAAACCTCGAGATACGTTGAACATTGTGTTTCAACTGTTGCAGTAAAAAAAAACGGAAGATTCATGTTTCTAATGATCAGTAGCTTCCCCTCTCCCCCCAGAGACATCCACCCCTCAAACACTCAGGTTTACTGATGGTTTTTACTCTGTAAGCAACAGACTATGTCCTAGCAGAAACTCTCCTCCGGATCAGAAGGCTGACACCCATAATGATGTGGTACTGCTGAGCAAAAAACGTGAACAGTCATAACAGCATTGTTTATCCGTTTGCCCCCACAGCCATTGTGTAAACATCATACGCAATATAGTGTCATGCCCTCTCATTCGAACCTGTCACCTCTAGGTTGGACAGTTCACAACATAATCTACTCAAACTATTTCACACGTAAAATTTCTGTCAACCTACAGATGAGCAATTGGATTCGATCGAAGCACACTACCAAATAAACCGGATGACATAGTAACGCATTGGTGAACGGTGTAAACCACTGAAATAAATAAATACCAAATCGCAATAGTTACCCAAAAATGCACTAATGTAATTGGAACGCTTGAATATACCATATGAAAAGAACATTGAATGAAGTATCATTTGTGTTCCTTTTCAATATTATAGCTGATAAAACATCACCATCAATCTACAATTAACTTGCGAAACCGGAATTCAACACGGCTTGCTTAGTTATCTAAATAGAGAGAGAAAAAAACTAAGGTCAACTGAACCGAACACATCCGTACGGCATATTCGGTTGAGTTGACTTCTACCTAGAGTTTTGGGAAAACTGTCTAGTTCCACAATTCCGCTCGATTGACTATTTATATAATAACCGTCGGAGCGGACAAGTGGACAGCAACACTTGAACTAGGGCAGGCAGCCTCGTTATGATGTGGGAAAGTATGGGGCAATGTTTTTGGTCAGACAGTTTGTCAACGTTCGTGGAACGTCGCCCAATTAGAAGACGCTAGTTTGGCTCCCGGTTGATACTTGTAAGTTGCAATTTCGTCTGTCATGCTACCGGCGCTGAAGCCAACGTTTGGACATTTTATTGAGCAGCGCACTGACATAAGGAGCACGTTATATGCCACCATAACGGAATCGTAAAACGACACATTGTGGGCAGATTTAAATCGAAATAATCTTCGGGATGGTTCGTGATAGCTACGGTTGGTGAAATGTGTGTCATATTGGAAGGGTTGATGACGAAAGTGAAAACATGAGAGCCGAAACACCTTCAAAAATCCTTCTTGCAAAGTTTATATTTTTTCCTCTAATAATATAATATTGTCAGTCTACCATTATCTACGAAAGGCTTTCATATATTTCTGTCGCAAAACTGTGATCCATTTGACAGAACAAAGACGACTGAATGAATCAAGGATGAATTTTGAGTGCTTTTCGCTCTCCTTTTTCAGCACGTTTTTTTACGATACGATATGGCCGTAAGAGGCACTAGCTGTCGTCGGTTTCTTTCTAACTGGCTCGTTACTATGTTCGTAAAAGTCAACTGTAAAAATAAATGCACCGAAGAAAAAGAAACAAGGTGCCAAGCGGTACTGCTGGTCTGGCTCCGAATTTTTTGACAGGGAAGCACTTTTTCTGCATTCAAATCATATCAAGCGGATGACTGGAGGGTGGCAGTTGTTTTATGCTTTGTCAAGCTGGAAATGTACATGCTAAATGGCTTGCTGTAGACACATTTGAGTTCTCTATCGATAATAATTCGATTGGCGGATAAAACCTTGCCGCCAGATTAAGTTTAGTCTCTGTCTATTCAGGACAGTTTATTTCGGTTGCAGAATTCCCAACAATGCTAAATAAATCCATCCTGTGACTGGTATTTGTCGATTATCCAAACAAGCTTTTCTTAGCAAACGTCTCCGTAAGTCGTACAGTTGTTTTGGATATTGCTCTCACACTTTCGAAAGAATGCTCTAAATATACAAGCGCTCATTCGTACCCATTAGTAAGCCGGCGATAGACGAACAAAATTAGGAAATCATATATATGTATATGTATGTGTGCATAGCTCAAACTAGGAAACAACTTTGAGGATCCTGTAAAACGTCTAAAATTGCTGAAACCATTTATCTTCTTTCGTGTAAAATAAGGAAAAAAACAATCGTCAGTCGTGTTCATACTTAGTTATCCGCAGATTAGATAAGATAAATGAATGACCAAGTGAACAGTCTTCAACCTAATTCGATTTCCAAAGAGGAATCAAAAGATACTTTTTAATCTTACGATATGCTAGTTACCATGTGGTCTTATTGAATGTGGGGTTTCCGTTTACCAATAACAGGTAACAGCATAATGTGGGAAATCAGGTGTCGATTCTGAAACTACTGTTTCTACCATGCTCATGATAACCGAGATGAGTATCCTGTTTAAAACTGGGTTCAACGGGGAGGGGGATAAATTACACGGTTCAGGACCATCGACGTCAATCATTTAGGACCGTAGATCCGTGCAAGATTGTTTGAATTAGGTACAACGAGAAAATGACCTAAACTAAGAACGTTTCGGCTAACGAACTTACGACTAACCTGGATAACCCTCTGGAGATCAGTTAACAAGCAAACGCTATACAAAAACCTGTTAGAAAAAATCGTATCGAACTGGGAGAGACTTATTTGATCTAGGGAGGGGGAAAGCGTTGTTTGCCTGTCGTAATTAAATGATTTTGTGACAGCTGTGTACAAACAAGAGGTCAAAGAGCTAAGGATGACAACACAGGTAACGGAGCATAGATTCTATGAGGAGATTTTCGGTCTGATGGGATTAAATACACAAAAGAATTTTGGAATGAGAGCTAAACATTTTGGTTCATTTGTTCCATTATTCTGTCAGACAGAGGCAGATATATCCTGTCGGAATTTTAATCAGCCTAATCCGTTTGACAATCTGATAAGCCAGTTAGAAGCAAAGTTCTGATTTTCTCGATTTCTTGGAAACCGTTAAAACCGGTCAAGATTAGCGTCGTTAGCCTCTCAAAACGGTGTTCATTTCTCCGATGGTTTTCCTGCAACAGTATTTGAAGTTCTAAACTTTTGAAGTGTACAAATCAAATCGTCCTTCGCTTAATAAACAGAGGAACTCGCCCAAATGACCATTTATTTTAAAATAGACTTTTCATTTTTCAAAACCTATTGAATGGACCACTTGTAAACAAGGGCACACAATGTTCAGCGATCTGTAATTATACTTGTGTACATTGTGTGAGTGTTTGTTGTTAGCGGCGATAGAGCTGCTCTCTAGATTGGAAGGTTATTCACAACAGATAGTTAGAAGGAAACGTGTTATTTATCTTGGGTTGGATCTGAAGAAGTTATAAATATTTTTCGTTCACTTTGAGTATTTATTAAAGTCAATATGTTCTATATAACGTGATGTAAGTTATAGAATACGACGATAGTGGCAAGACATTATTCACAATTATATACTCTATGTACAATAACCTAGTGCTTGTTACACGCCTTTCATTTAAGTGCTTATGCACGTATCAATGAACAAGGTTAAGGTTCTCTGTGATCGTTTCTAAGTTCCTTGTAAATCGTGTCGGTTTGAACCGATATGATCTCGCAATGAAATACAAATCTTTTGCGGGAGACACCCAACATGATGAAAGAGTGGAAGAACACCGGCACTCAATATGCAATCAACCGAATGAAGGAATTCACCAGCTAAGTACGGACAGTGCGTACTCATAAGCATTATTATACGGTCTGTCTAATGTGCTTATACTAGTGTGCTTAATACAACGATAAAATTCATTTCTGGTGGTTACTTGTGAGTAGTTAGTTGATATATACGGCTATTTTCGAGTGGGATCACCATTAATGCCACATACTGTACTCTAAACCTGAAAGCACCATTAATGAATTCCTCGTTCAGGAATTATTTATTTCATTAGTTTTTCACTGATAGGTGTATATCAATTGGCTACGATTCGCATTTTCCATTATCCTTGCTAAATTTTCATGACGGCGGCAGTGGTTCATTAGCTGCCAACTACATCAGGTTGCAGAGTAAATAATCAAACAGAAAATCTTGTAAGCAGATAAAAATCTGGATCGATTGAGAATTCTGCCTTTTGTATTTAGATGGTCACGCGTTACGATGAATCAGCATTGCGGTTTTGTATTGGGCGCCAAATCCACTGAATTGATTCCACGTATACCATGAGTTACAGTTGTATACTAACTCAACCAAACCAAGCAAATTAGTGATTTGGCTCCTTCCTGGCTATGCGTTGTCAGATTCAAACGTAAAAGAAAAAAGGTACCCGCCAGTTTTGAATTCATTATACGGCACGATCACGTTACTTAAGTAAATACCTTGCGCATCGACAACTGGAACGCAACAAAATATAATAAGTTATTATTTTACGTCACGTAAATTTCAATTTTGCACTCACCAGTTAAACTCGGGCAGACAGAACATTCCAAACAAGTAGCCAACCTGATACAGATTTTCTTTCCTGCAGTTGCCAGTTTTTTCCCCCAAAAATCCGATCAGGTAAACTTTCAACATAGTTCCCGTAAAAGAGGTGCTGTTTGTTTTGTCACCATTCAGCCCCGATGTGGTTGACTAGTAGACCAGAAAGGTCTCAATCGTTAGCCATAACGTACTCTGTCATGTTGCTGTCTGCCTGTCCACCGCAGCAAACATGGTCTGTTTAGATTGGCCTTTGTCAATAGTAATATGCTTTCCTAACCGGGATATAACAAGTTTGGTTTGAAAATGTTACATTTACACAGATTGATGACAAAGCAACAGAAGTAGACGGAAAAGAAAACTGGGTAATAAGATGTCGACGCTTGAGAGAGATCTACAGAACCAATAAACTCTCTTTGGTTAGTCAAACTGGTTTTGCCCCTGACTCATGGAAGTTTGAAATTCGGAGCGTACCATTTGCCCGATCGGAACACACTTATTGTGTATTGTGTATTATGTATGAAAAATCTCAACGCTCCGAGGACAAACAGCCTCCACCAGTGCCATGTGTTCGTTAATATTTCAGAAACAAATATCGGTTGCGTCTGAATGAAACTCATACCCAAAGTGCGCACGTCTTTATTCAAACATGGATATTTATTATAGTTTCTCATTTCTTTTCAATGATTGGTTTTAAATCACGTCCTTGACTGAAAATTCTTGTTAGCAATTTACCCGTAGGATGGGCAGCAGCAGTAGACATATGATCGTGCTCTGCAAAACAGCTTCCCAAACTGAGAACATTCTATGAATTGTATTGACTATCTGTTGCATTACTTTAAATCAACAAACCATTGTTTGTGTAGTCAATTTTAGTTTAATTGGTAGAAATTTATTCACCAAACAACTTTTTCACATCGATTGTGGTAATTAGTTGTCGTTTCCATGTTATTTGTTCGATGCTTGGCCTTCAGTACCCCAATTTTCATGGGGTTTATCTTATTTTTTCTTTTGATAGGCGGACTGCAGCTTTTGTCTTGAAAACTGTCAGCAAAAATGCGGATATCTTGTCAAGAATAAACGGGAAAATACCATATTCACCGGTTTACGCAAGCACAATTGCTATTTCTGAGTGTGTTACAAGTGGCGATTAACGACGAATAAGGCATATTTTGCAGGGATAATTATCATTATTATTATATTAAATTACATTTCACACTTGTTTGAGGACAGACTGTGTGCCTATTATATCAAGGCACATGAATCTTTATAAAAAAGTAAAAATGTTCCATGACACGTGTGGCCGGAATACTGCCAGGTTAACCAGGCCAAGGCAGGTGAATTTGCTTAAGGAATCCACAACCGGAGCCTTCGGTTAGCCAAAACCTTATCCGCAAGGCAGCGGGGTGGAGCTAGAGTTCAGTTCATCGGATCATACGCCCTTTCGGACGAAAAAACATCCGAGATGTCCAATACCCTTCAATGCCCAATCGAGCCAATGACCACTGCCACAACCCGGAAGGTGTGTGATTCGTACGCCTCCTCTTGGTTGGTTTGGAATCAGGGTTTTTGGTCAACGACCCTAGGTGAACTACCAGTGGCCCAGTGGTTATACTCCAAAAATCGACCTTTCTTCCTCTCACTTTGATGAGAAACACCTCCCGCACGAAAAAGCATTGACTAGGGCTTCCTCCACAGAGGCTGTTTGAGACGCTTGGTTGTATGGGAGAATTTCGTGAGGCACAAGGGAAGGGTAACCAGCCGCAACCTTAGACACCCATCCCCGACGATACTGAGGCTCTCGGAGCAATAAGGTGTATTATGAATTATTTTTCATCTAATATAAATCATTCGCATCTTCAAATTTTACAATTTACGGTACCGAAGCGCTGCAAGCCGAACACCATAGCAAAGCGCACAAATAACAAATAGATCCTTAAATGTTTCAACTTGAAGCCTCACATTATTGATGCACGTAGGCTCTTGGAAATCAGAATAAATTTCCGTGCCGCATTCTGGGATAGATCCCTCGATATTATGTTCATTTACAACCCGGTAGAAATGAATATCAAGTAATTTATATCTGTTTTCCACACTTATTGAATCGGTAATCAGTTTCATAAAAAACGGATTATACGTTGGTTAATTCAACTACTCGTTTAATTTGCTGTGGGAATAAAATTGTAGCCGAGGGCATTGCAGCCCAGTCTGATGTTCATGCACAAACAGGCCTTAAGTTGAAACTCCAACTTTATACTGAACTACCAACATACTTGTGACAAGTGTGAGCAAATTGGGCATTCCAGTTCATTTTGATATAATCATCATTAGCATGTTGGTCCATTCTCTGCGGTTTTTCTTCGTTCTATAGAGCATTGAAAGATTCATCGCGAAATTCCCCGTTGTTCCGAGAGACATAGTACTTTGTTTTGTAAAGTACTAAAGTGAAAAATGCGTATAGCGCACGTACATGAATCAAAATGTTCTTCTATTTTTTTCAGACGCAAGTGTCTCGGATTGGATGTCTGTATCAATGAAGGTGTCATCTATATGAATATGCTAACTGAGATATCAGATCAATATTTTATAATTCAACCTACTTCATTTTCTATTTTCCACCGAGTTCTACACAAGATATAAGAGATAATGACTGGCCTTACGGTGAGGGAGTCATACATTTTTAATCTCATTTTGTTATCAAAGTATTCGTCTAGTTCCACTGCATAATCGTAAAGTTTTCTCTAGAGGGATTCGAATGCAGTTTCTAGCATAGTACGTCCGCTCCTCGCAACGAAGACAAACAGATAGCCACAATGAAATTTAAACTGTATATATAAATGTCAAAGAATTTTCCCGGTTATTCCTCTCCCAAGGCAAAATTATCTTCCCGGCGCTGAGTAAATATTTGATTGATTTATACGGTACTAATATAAGTAAAACTGATAAAACAAACTTGGTAAGTTTTCCGAGGATCAGCAACATTCCGATTGACAGCGCTGCTAATAAGTAAGAGGTTCATTCAGTGCTAGTAACTTACTAAGTGAACAGGAACTATTGTACGAAGTTGTGAACACTTTTTCGAGCTGGGTCCGATATTCGTTTGACGATTGCAGTCACCTAAACGGCACATTTTTGTTATCTTACTGACCAGATGTGTAAACTAACTGTTTCTAACCGGAATTCGTTTTATAAAATAATCTAACCACTTCCGTTGATTCCTTTTTGCAAAGTCCTTCTCTCAACTTGAATTCGAGGTCAAATCTTCCCCTTATTTGATTATTGTTCACAAAGGCTGATCCGATCGGACACAATCAATCCGTCAACCGATTTGCCCTTATCAATTTGTTTATCACAAAAGATGACACAAATGGTCAGCGCAGAATGTGCTATCAGGTCAACTGCTTTCAATGAATGCGTTTAGAACGTCAACATCTTGCCACAACCGACAATAAAGTTGTCAAAATTGCCCAATGATGGGGTACTCATTTATGTAAAAAGCTTTTCGTATTTTCTTCGGACAAAGTCCATTTATTTGAAAGGCAACGGATATGTACACAAACAATGTGCTAGACAATTGTTTTTGGTCATATTTGGCATCATATCCTGGATAAGTGTGTTTTACAATGGGGGAATTAGATTTCTTCAGTTGCTTGCATGCATGGTTCTCGTAAACGATTCGATTTTCTTTCTTTCGAGAGAGAGACAAAACTCGCCCGATGAAGTTTGATCACGATGTAGTGCAGTGTGCATTCCTGCGATTGACCTATTTAGTTTCTTAAAAATACTTGACTCTATTTTGAGAGCTGGGCAGCGATGCTGTCCACTGTTTATTCTGTAGTAAATAATTGGTTATCGATGTGATTTTGGCGAATGGAATTGCCCGGATTTGCAAGTATTAAATGTGTGAATTCAACCACTGTTTTCTTTGGTTCCTAAAGTATTTGAAAACCAGTCGTTTTAAAAGATTTTGAAGTAATTCAGCATGCGAATCAACAGATAAAACAGATAATTCCTTCGAGGTTGTCACTTAGTAACATGGTTATCGAATTTTATTCTGCTTCAGGTGCATATGAAGTTGTACAAATTCGCTTCCAAATTATATCAAGTCAGAAGATGTTTGAGTGATTTATTGCTACCCCTGGCATACAAATTGAGTGAGGCCAAATTTGGTGCAGGTTATTGAGTACACTTTCGCGTCTTTTTCACCAGCNCGTTGAAAGGAACCACACAGAAATTGTATAAATTCGGCAAAAGAAAAGGCAGTTGGTTGCGTGCTGAGTAGTACGTCATTGGTGTTGGATATTGGACAACTTGCGTATTATCTAATAGAATGACTTCAGAAGAGTTAGGACGAAAGGAATAATGTTATGCTACCTTTCGAAATGAATAAATGTATCAATTACTCGTGTTCACGTTTTCACTTTCAATTTTTTACGAACAATCCTGAAATTTCATTGTTTTCAATGAGAAAAATCGGAGAGGGCCTGACATAAAACCACACCATCAGCATATTTGAAGAGAGAATTGGGGGTGCCAGCAGACAAGTCACTAATATACGTAGAAAATTATAACGTGGAAAGAACTGCACCTTGAAGTTCGCGTTCAATATCAATTGTCATTTTTATGATCATTCGACGGGAATTGAGACCCTAAGTTGACGGGATCTGTTTGGGAGAGATAAGCGCTCTTACAGGGGTAAGTGACTGTGACCAAGTCGTGCGTACGCAGCTGTTGTCAGATCGTCAATGCGCCACAATGCGTGCCTTTATCGTTCAACAAACCTCGAGAAGTATGGTGGATTTGATGGTCGATTTAAGCTCAGTAACTATATTTACTTTCCGGTTTAAGTAGCATGCTTGGCTTTTCCGTCACATTGAGGTGTACCACAATTCCGGATTTGGGTGTCATCTTTGACTCTTATCCATCATGGTGCATTCTCATAACATAACATCAACAATGAAATACAGTATAATACAAGCATTTGTCTCTAAAAATTCACAGTGCTGAGTTCATGCAGAGCTTAAAAATAACGTGATTGGGTTGAACACTCTACTGTCATCTATTTCAACTGTGCTGCACAACGATTCCCAACGTTTGATTAGTTTTACCCGATTTCTGTGGTCGTTGCGTTTTAAGACCAACACATAAGATCATAGGAATTTTGACGATTTTACATTTTGGGACCAAACGAAACGTTATTCGTTTAAGTTGTTTTCAAAAACAGCAAGAAACGATCAATACATCTGTATCATAAGTTTTGTTTCAATCATATGGGTACGCGACCTAGCACAATGCCCGGTCTTCAGAGTCAGAAAAGTCTTCTCTGAGGAGTTAATGGAGGAACAACTATAGGACATCAAATACATGATGCTGAGTAATAGATAGTCCTTGTGCTTCATTGGGAAAGGCATCCCAGAAGTGTTCGCATAACTCAAAGCAACTACGGTTATCAAGAATCACACTATTGTTGCACCTTTCTTTCAAAGATGACTGGAGTACCGATTTGAACAGAATACGCTTAAAAATAGTATCCGCACGTGTTACGTTTCCGTGCCCGGCCAAAGCACTGCTAAAACCTCAAATTTAGGCTATCCATCTTCTGCTCAACCATTATCACAGTATTCTTCATAAGTTAGGCTGTTAGGCAAGTCACAATTCTGAATCCACTATCGTTCAGATACAGCAAATTTCTGCTGCAGTATTCTATCCACACACACATATATATGTATATATGTATATATAATGTATATATAGTTTGCACTAAATGCCCAAAGACAAATTTAGGAATACTATAATGTTTGTGGTATTCCTTATTTATATATTAACTATCCCGCAGGTAATCTCGGGCATTTGGTGAAGTGAAAATAGTCCCAAATTAGTGGAGATGAGAACAATGTGGCAAACAAGCTCGTTTCCGATGTTAGTTCACCTGGATAAATAAGGATTAATCTCTTAGAGATGATACAAGTGGTGAGAGGAAACACCTGAAGGAAACTACAGTTTGAGAGAGAGATGGCGTAATCTTGACACTGCAGAGGACTGGTGATCACATGTATCCAGTTGAGTAAAAGCAATGAAGGCTGGTTATGGGAAAGTGAGAGCCGGAATAAGTGAGCGTTTACCAAATGGGGTTTCGGCAACGGAATGCATGTGTTTGGCTATATTTAGTCCAAACCGTTTCTGTTGCAATAGGCAGAGGGGCGCCTAGAGAAAGTGGATGACAATCGCTTTGGGTGTTGACAAATTTCGGGACATGACCTTCTTCGAGTCATCGTATAGAGCGGACGGTTAGCCACAAGCAAATTTACTATCGGACTCAGATTTAGACAAACGTTTATCATTACCATCATCCAATCCTTGCAAATCTCTGATGATGTTCTGTGATGCAATATAATGGACGCCTCGCCGGTCAACAGACATGACCTGTTAATCGATGCTGTCGTTAGCCAGTTAATGCGCTTGCTTTCCAACATTGTGATTTCACATTATCCGAACTATCACATAGGATTCGACAGATGAACTGATGAGAATAACCCTAATTGCCCAGCGCCATGTTACGCAACATCATAGATTGGTATTATGCGTATGTGAAGTGATCGCAAACGCGTTATTGAGCATACGTACTCAAAGATGGTGCCATTTAATAACCACTGATAGGTTTCCCTAACTTGTTTCCAATTTGCCGCATAAAGTGCGACACATTATTGTCATTCACATATTCAAACCAATTATGGTTAACGACCTGGGTTACCAAATCGTAAACATAATGAACTGATTGGTTTGTTATCCAGCTTTTAGTTGCAGATTCGCCTCATTGATCCAGAAGCACGCGTTTGATAACTTGATTATATCAGCAGTACACTAAACCCATTAAACCATGAACATCTTACCCTAAGAAGTCATCCGGATAGAATAAATAAATCCATTATTTTCGGATCATTTATGTTTGCCAAGCGATTCGCCATCAAGTCTGACACACAAAGAGTCACTTGGGATCACCATATCGTTTCTCCTGTTGTACTCTAGTCGTGGTTACAAAGACTTTCGTATCTATGCATTCAGGTCCCAGATTACAGCTTCAAATTCCGCCAACCCATCAGGATTTGCAGGAGTAAGTCAGTAAGTTAGCTTTCAGGGGTGTTCGTAAACCTTTGTTTCTTACGCGTTTGATGAAGGAGAACAGGCTGAAGTTGAGGAGTCAAACCCTACGATCATCACATATTTTTAGTTGCTGGTTGTTTCGCTGTTCTCCGGTTGATTGCCACTAATTTTGAGGGAAGCAATTTTAAAATTGAGAAATGAGTACAAAATTTGGCGTATATGCTTTCATTTTATTCAGACGATTGAGTCACTTACATGTAACAGAAATAGTTCACCTTACTTCACTTGACAATTCATTGAGATATTTTCTTAGTAAATGACCGCAGCATCAACTGTGTTGTAGGTGAGTCTCACCCTTCACATAAGTTGTTTTTAATTGTTGATTATACCAGTTTTCTTAAAATACATGAGAAAAATAGGATTTTTCGTAACAATAATGATGAAGTGTTTGAGAAGTCTGTGGTTCAAATGTTCATTCCCTTTCCCAAAGGTAATCTGAGTTCAGTTAAAGTTTCAACATTCAATATGTAATCTATTTACCATTGGTCAGATAGTATTTGGTTCCTCGCTTTCATTCAAGTGAGCTATTGAAACGAGTTTTTCAATAACATATACATAGATTGGTATCAATCTTGTCAACTAGTGAAAGGCAGTTAAACATGACCGAGTTTGTGGAAACACAATTAAACTTTATCGATCTTGTTCAAACAAAAATGCTAAACATTCAAATGATGAACCATAATTATTCAAAGAGATTGAAGCAACAGTTGAATCTAACAGGTTTTGCCTTTTCAAATTCTCTTCCTGAGAAAGAATCTCTTCACCAAGATAGACAAGCATATGGAGGAAATTTGTGAAAATGATTGCCATCTTCTTGAATCACCACCTGGTCTTTCAAACGTGAATCTTAGTTTTGTTTATTGTTGGTTTCAACCTGTACTTCTAAAGAATAAGGAAGAGCATCAAGGAGCGCTCGCTCTAAATATGTGCATTTTCTGCATGATATTTATCTTGCGGATGATCCTTGTATACCAATATTGATTCTACCATTCATTTCATGTCACCGTTTATTTCTGAATGTTTCACTTGACGCAAGGTACCAGAAGGATGTATATCCATCCTCATGCTCATTTAAATAATCATCCGAATAGTCATCTTCATCCAAATCCTCCTTTTCATCATCATCCTCGTTGCCACTACCATCACCATCATCATCATCATCATAATCTGTATCAAACTCTTCATCTTGACCACTCTTTCAATTGTAAAATTGCACAACAAAATTTGTGAACGAAGTGTTTGCTCGTTGTTCATCAAAACTATTACAAATACCGTACTACTGAGCACATATGGGACGGTATAATGACACAACTTCTATCAGCAGAAAATACTTGAGTACTACAGGCAAACTGAAGACCTCAAGATACCTGGGTACAACAGAAAACGTGCAGTATTGTGAAAGAACATTGCGATTCAGTTAACATTTCATTGCTGAGTCTTTGTGTTCATCCACTTGCATTAAATGACGCATGTTTATCCTGTGAACACGATAGTAGTTCGCATGGATTCATTAACAGAGATCACAAAACTGCAGTCAAACACTTATATACTAACAGATGGACCACTTATTGTAAAACAGAAAATAAGGGATTATTCTGTGTAAACGTTCCATTACTTTTCTTAGGGCGCATTTAGCCCTGAACTGTAAACCTTAAGGCAAATGCGTCCGTAAATATGTAATTTTTTGTCTTGTATTTGAGTGTTTGTATATATGAATTATTCAATCAAAGTCAGATCACCATGTCCTTTTCAATGGAGTAAAACTATCCAGCACCGCTTGTCGCAGAAGAGCCCACTGGTTAATGCCGACTATTTCCTTCGTTGATGTACCCAGGATTAGACTTATCCGTGTGGATTATAAATTCATGGTCTACCATTCATTTGTTTTAAACTAACAGAGCTGAAATCGCCTTCATATTTGTTGTTACACCTTTCCATTTAATAGAGTTCCAAAAGATTAATTGAATGTCAATGTAAATCTTGTTTGAAGGCTGAGGAGTTGATGTTGAGAAAATCAGTCCACAAAGAATCAGTGCGATGATTCCGTGTTACGTTTTCAAATGGTATTTTCTAATACCGAATCTAATATCCGAGTCAAAGGACTATTCACTATGTCCAGTGCTTTTAGAAACTAAATGCCTTGTTGGTTGCTCTTCTGTTGGGGTTGAACGAACCAAGCCGAACGCCTCAAACTGCGGTTTGTGAAGCAGCTCGATCGTCATGTATTCATTGTGGCTGTGATTACAAACATATTTTGGCAGGAATAAACAAAGGAATTGGTATCAGTTATCATGCTGCATGGTGTTGAGCAACTAATTCACGATAAAGTGCTGATGGCAACTCATCAGAGGCCTAACGACTGGGATGGCAATATGCCAAATTCCTTCTTGGGAGGAGAAATTCTGATATTTGCAATTTCGTCCAAAACTGAAATGAAAACTCAAAATGCATCGATCCTTTGAAATTTGGTATTAAACTATTGGTATTCGGTAAAATTTCAAATAACTATGTAATCAACAACTTATTGACTAGTGGAAAATTACTGATTGCATATTTCGTTTCAATCTGCTCAAATTAGCTTTGCTGCAACAATGAATTTAAAATAAAACCTTTCACGGATTCTCAAACGCTTTCGAAGAATTCCCTAACGATGTACTGGGTAACAAATAAGCTGTTATAAACCAACTTCTATTGTGCAAATATCAAATACTGTTTTTTGTTTCTTATTTAACTTTCCTGTTTGATTAAGTTTGAATGCTATGGTAAAAGGGAACACCTGTTCTCTCGGTCCTTTTCGAATGCACCGACGGATGCATGATGCGGTAAAGAAAGGCGAATTTTCAAAGTGTCCTGTTGTGTGGTGTCTGAGCCCGTAGGAAATTACTTATTCTCTCTACACCCTGACAGATGTTCAAGGATAAAAAGTACAACACTCTATTTCCAACGAGAGATAGGAAGAAAACAACGGGACACTTTGGCAGCAGCTGTAAACTTACATACAATCGGGCTATAGGTTAGGAACAATTAAAGCCACAAACGTCTCGCGCAGTAAAAGCAAAGTGGACTAAGCAGTTCCGTTTTCACAACCGCAGACCCCTTCGGTTAACAATAACCCTTCATCTAAAAGAAAGCGTTGTTAGCCTATGTATTTTCCAATGGATGGTCTATATATGTCGTGGATCACAAGTTCTGTTTGAAACGTACAGTGATCTGCTTACCTTTTGAAACTGGGTCAGTTAACTTAAAATAATAATGACCACGCTGATAACAAATTGGATTAGCAAACGGCTTCAGTATACAGTTTACAAACAATACTG
This sequence comes from Echinostoma caproni, assembly GCA_900618425.1. Taxonomy (NCBI): domain Eukaryota; kingdom Metazoa; phylum Platyhelminthes; class Trematoda; order Plagiorchiida; family Echinostomatidae; genus Echinostoma; species Echinostoma caproni. The sequence goes on from UZAN01042248.1 coordinate 30,354, forward strand.
CAATCAACATGGTTTTCATTCATGAAAATCTCCCTGGATTTGTATTGTAAAACACTGAGTAGAGCTAGGAATAGCCCTCACTGATATCGGTATTACAATGCGCAAGAAATTTCGGATTGTTTATTTATATCCAGGAAATCATTTGCCAAGGTTTGTAAGCTTCACTTTCATCACCTTATCCGGAGGTAAATACACTTGAAAGATACACGTTCAATAAGTACGATTAGGTGATGGGTCCAGTTGTGACTGAAGAACCACGCACTCCGATGTCTCACTGCTATTACGGATATTCAACCAAACCAGTTCATGTGAAACAAAAAATAGTTTTGGTGCGCAGGAAATCACCAAATAAGATTGTACGAGGAAGCGCTTCTTTGTTCAATATACCTGTGAGACGTGTCCCCGAAACCGCAAGACGATTGATCTCAAAAGGTTGGTATTTTGCTTCATTATGATGGCGTGTATCATCAGGAGCCAAGCATCCTGAGTATTTATCGAAAATTATCATCACACTTGTGCTTAGAAAGACTGGTAAGCACAATTCAAATCGTGAGGTTGATGAGCAGGTTTGGAGAACACAAGACCATCGGTTCCCCAGTTGTGAGCCTAATGGGTTTCATAGCCGTGCTACTGGGCGCGTATCTATTTTAGCTTATTCGTTCCAGTTGCACAGGATAACTGACTGAGTGGCAAATGTATATTTTCTGAGGTCTATTGTTTCATTTCCAATTTTAGTAAAATGAATTTAAACATAAACAACAATGAAAAGAACAACAACTGGAAATTAATTAACTTCTAACGTCAATTTCGGGGACCAGATGTTACCCAGCGAGTATCAGTTATCGATTGAAGTGTGTGAAATATGTGATGTTCGGGGATACCGTCCATTACGTCATGTATAGTAATTAGGTCGCTACTCAGAGTATTCATAATTCTCGAAATTTTTTTTGTTCCCCCATTAGTGACTCCTCTCCGGTAGAAGATTTCTGGTGGACTTGGTAGACGATTGATAAATCAGACGAATACCCAATCCCTAACATTTGTGCAACATCGGAGCATGAGACTGTTGGATTACCTTCAAATTAGAATGTATCACTGGTCATTTGTTATTAAAGATCGTTTACATACCGAAGTGAAGCTCGGGGTATAAACTTTTCGTTTCATCCATTTTGGAATCCTACTTTGTTGGAATCCGGGCGCTCATAAACGGCTACTTTCGCTATGGTTCTCAAAACTCGGTTGGTTCTGTCAGCTGACGCATTACGTTCAAAATGGACGCCGAACAGACGTTTCGTCTTCTTTTCCAAATGTTTCTTCCAAAAAGGCTCCGTATGCATGGATTCTGAAAGATGCCTGAATTTGGCTGGCTTTCATCCGTATACAACGGAAAATTTGCTCCTATTCGTCTCTAGCGCCTCCAAGATGCCCTCCAGCTCTATTGCCCGCCAAATATTGGATTGCAAATTTTGCATTGAACCTAAGCGAGCATTCCGAGTGGTAAACCAACAAAAAACTGGGAAGTTGCTACGGTTTGCTGACGCCGTAGCTATTCGGCGTCACAAACCAGACTTCTTCAAACAATTAGACATTTTGGCCAGCCTCGCCTTCCCATGGTAGGGTTGCCACCTTGATTCCGATCGATAAACATTTTCTCCCACCCTATCCCTCTGTTCAATTCGACTGTGACTGACGACCTTTGACCTTTGCACTGATTTTAGTTGATGCTTAAAAATGTGTCATTATTCTGATCGAACTTCCACATGAATGTCTGTACACCGCTGAAAGGATAACATGAAACAGTTGAATTCAACCTCTCTTATGACGATGCTTATTCTCGGTCTTATGAAATTTATATTAAGCTGCAATCGTTTTGAAATAGTCTTAACAGAAGAGTAAACTATTGTCCTGTTCTCATAAAACACACAATGTTAGTCAATGCCAACTGGATGTACAGGACACTCCAAATGGAAAATCACACTTTGTTTAAAGATAAAATCCGTCTTTTAAATGGGCCACGTATGATATCTAGCAGGATCAAAAGCTTCTGTTCATTATCAACTTTTGAAGGCTGTCAATGAACAATCCAATATTGTTCAAATTGTTTTTGTCAGATTTGAAGTTTGTATGTCGATTGTGAAAGTTCAGTAGCCTCAATGCGATTCGAACCCACGCATGAAAGCCGCCTACGCTTTGTACGCGCATGCTCTACCAGCTGAGCTACGAGACCACACCGATAGTACTGATCTTTTCACATTCAAATTTACACATCCAACTTACAGAGACATGTGGTATCCACCAGTAAGCTGACCGCCCCGACAGGTTTTCCTTAGAAATCACCTGAATCCACCGAACGTGCTTCTAAGACAAGGTAAATTGCTCACATAGTTGTTTGGCACATTTCGAAGTTTGTATGTCGATTGTAAAACGTTCAGTAGCCTCGGTGGGATTCGAACCCACGCATGGACGCCACCTACGCTTTGTACACGCATGCTCTACCAGCCAAACAACAATTTGAACAATTATCCCTAACTTAGAAGCTCATTCGGTTGATTCCGGTGATTTCTAAGGAAAACCTGTCGGGGCAGTCAGCTTATATGAAAACTGGTGGATGTCACATGCCTCTATAAGTTAGATGGGTAAATTCGAATGTGAAAAGATCAGTGCTATCGGTGTGGCCTCCTAATCCAATATTGATTTACACAGTAAGCAGTTAGATTATCCCATTCGCCTCTTAACGAGAAAAAAGAACTTTTGATGTTCTTGGGTATGGGTTCTACTCTTTGGAGGATGCTTGATTCCCCGCCCAAAATCATCAACAGTACCGGTGAAAAACCGAATGACTCAACTGACAAATATTCATCAGCCAAACTGTTTGAAACATCTGCACAATGCGAGGAGCCTTAACCGTGCAGCCTCGGAGTAAGGATGCTGACTCCCAATCCAGAGGTTTGACCCTTGACAAGAACAAAACGCATGTTACGCAGTCCCAAAGAGTACGAAACAGATATCCGGCACCTTTTTCGGGCATCACACACAAATCCCAACAGCATTCTCCAAACTTTTTCTTGTAGTTGCTTGACCATTAAATGGTTCTGGTCAATTTTTGCAAAATTAATCTGTTGCTGGGAGAAAAAATGTAATGTTTACTGAATGATATGAAGTGGTCAACTTTAATTTACATCAGTGTGTAATAGTACTAGATTATGTCATGCCTAAACGCTTGGTTACCCGTTTTCGGGTTACTTGCCACTGTATCTCAGGTTATCATTCTAGAATTGACGGTTCTTTATCTTCAATGCTCATGAATAATTTTACTCCTTTTTGAAAACAATTTTATATAGAAAAAACGTAAATGATAACAAGCCTACAAAATCATTCTTGGCCTTGAGTACGTTGTTTTATCTTTCCTTATAAGATATGCTTAAGTTATGTAATAATACTCTGGCAAACTGGACTGGTATCACTATTGGAGCTTTGCTGTATTCATGGATGTACAACCTAATTTTTGAATTGATTATGCGTTATCGTGTGTTTTCACCAACAATGGTTTGGTCGTAATAGCACAACGATAAGAATGAAATGGAGAACTTCTGATTTTCCTAAAATGTGCAATTCATTGTTCATTTGTGGGTATATGCGATCAGAACAACGAGAATCGGTAAACGAAAAAGTCGATGACTTTTCTTCCGAGGGTCATTCATCTTTATTTACACTGAGGAAATGCACTGACAGAAGCAAGTGACCAGTGTTTTCAGAGAGGCAGAATTTATGCTGCTTTCACGCAAGATCTACCATTATTTTACGAAAATTTATCAAATGGATTGATTTTCGCTTTTCAACGGAATATTTCACAAACGAAGCACTTCTATATAGAAGGATCTATATGTTCGATGGTCTGGAACTACTGAACTTTGTGGAACGTTTTTTCCACAACACTTCCTTGATGTAACCAAATTACTTAGGAAATGAAAAAAACTTTTTGATGAATCACAATTTGTTAGATTCCATATAACTTTAAAAAAATCAAAACAACCAGTGAACAAATACCCACAAAAATTATTTGTTAACTGACATCTTTATTGATACATCCTTCTGGGTGCGTAGACCACATTGATTACAAACTGTTTATCAGAAACCAGATACAAATCTTACACTCGAAATGTTTCCATTCATCTCATAGTGCCGAGAACCTCAAAAAGATGTGCCCAGACCTTGACCGGAGTTAGTTACTGCAGGAACAACTTGAATTGTATCAAAACATTCTAAAATTGAGTAGAATATCAGCTGTCTTTTTACCCTTGTTTAGGTTTCATGGTTGAATTTATTCAGGTAATAAACGTTAGGTTGCAGAACACCAATTGGGGCTTGGTTTCAAAATAACAACGAGACGGTTAATTGTAAAGAGACGGAAACAAACCAAAACAAGCCCTGAATGCACACATAACCCAGTCGGTTTATTTCATATCGATTTGTTTGAACATGGACAACAAGCTTATTAGGAAAACGTCGGTAAATTATTGTGCCACTTGAATTTTGAGACGTGCAATCCTTCGACAAAATGGCTTAAAGCCAATGAACAGCACATAACTACTAAAGGTTGTTTTCAAAATGAAGTTTCTCGCTATCAGTAGTTAATTTTATATATTTTTTGAATATCATGAACTAGTTGATGTGAAATCAGATCGATCCGCATACGAAACCAACCAAAAAATATGGACACAATTTGTCCAAATCGCATCATCTGGCTGTTCGAAATGCTACCACCTTGAAACTGTACCCATATGACACCATTTCATCATTCTAGAGGTCAGGACAAGGTGACGGTCACATTTTCATCACGAGCGAAACAATGACTTTGTCTCATCGTACCCCGCGCTGCACAAAATTGCCCATGCACATATACCACAACTCGTTTGTTTTTGGGTCATTGGTGTGGAAAGTGTGCAACTGTGAGGGTTATTTGTCCCAGTAATGCTTTCCGCAGTTCGAAAAAAATCATCAATCATATTGCGTCAAAGCGGGTCTAACCTTCATTCTCTGGTAATTCCTTCAAGAAACAAGGTTATCTTGATAATGCACAACTGAGTGTTTCTCAGCTGGTAAAATATCAACTGCTTGTATTCAGTATATTATAATAGTTCGTGGAAATGATTACCGAGTGAGGGGGGTATAAAATTGATTGTGTACGACAGTTGCATTCTGTTCCAAATAGGGAACTGATTTTGAAGTTGCATTTAGTTGTAAATGGTGGGCACTGATAAACCCGTCATTGGTAAGGTCAAAACAACGCAAGAAACTAACTCTGCGATCCAAGAATGAATACTCGGTCGTTTGGCGTTTATTACAGTGGGTTTGTGAACAGCAATAAGAAGTAATAAAAATCAAAACCATATGACACGAACAGTTCTAATCCAACCGGATGAGAATAACGGTGAGATTAACCAAGATACGAGCAGGGGACGGAATGTGAAAATACGTGCTAACAGAAGTAAACAGTTCGAAAGAGTTCCTGGTTTGGCACAGCTTCGTGATTCTGGGGTTCGTACTGCGTTCTGGGTGATCTGTTCTCCTATCAAAAACTTTATCAAATGCATCCAAAGGCTTGCTAATAAAATCTCAACCAAAACAATTCCGTCAGTTCTAATTTGTCCAGACAAAAGTTCGAAGAATTTGAAAATTGAAAAAGCGTTTTCCCCAAAACCAGGTATAAATATTGCGATGGTGAATTTATGCAAATGTTGAAACATATAGACGACCACCAGTTTAAGCGTAAGTTGAGGGTGACCCGAGGGTAGATAGTAGAATCAGATTTCGGGATGAGTTCGCATTGATAATAATTCCGGGCAAAATACTTCAAAAGAATAAAAACTAAGACCTGTTGTGAGACCACAGGAGTTGCATGAGTTGCTATTCCGACAAGAAATGAATGGCTGGATAGTCAGTTCAATACTATGAGGCATTTGGATACGAAACATATGTACCCCGGGACGAGCATATATTTAGCAGCATCATTGTAATTTGAGAAAAATCTATAAGTTGCTAAAGTCCGCAGCACACACTATTCATGAAGTGAGTTGTTTTTTCTAAACACAGATTACCAAATAATGATGTATCTGACACTGTGAACTAGTCAAGTAAATCAAACACGCATTACTTATGTTTACACTAGTTGCACCTTTTATCATACATTCTTTCGTGTCCAGGTATGTGTGTGCATCTGTTTGTGGGTGCGTGCGTGCGTGCGTTTAAGAGATGTGCTACAGCGTTCACATAATGCAACACTTAGCATAGCGAGAGAAAAAACCGACGAGACATATATTACAAATCAAGTGCACTTGATAGAAAAATGCAAAGATTTATGTGTGTGTGTGTGTATGTGTCTTGGTGTCGCGTTAGTATTGATAAGCATCTGCACATGTTGGAGACAAGTGACATTTACTAATTTCGAACACTGCAACATTATTTTAAAAGTGACACAGGAACATTCAATGACATTTAGCTGTTTACAAAACGCAACGGTTCATCCATAAAACAGTCAATCTGGATTTGATTTCAGTGACCGATATGAGTTCAAGTCGCACATAGGAATCACACTACTCAAACGGTTTTATTACCTAAGCCACAAAATTGTTCAAATGAGTCTACCATAGAAATTTCGTTTTATTAGAAATAGTGTTCAATAACATAAATTTTTATTATCGTTCATAGTAACAAATCTAAATTTTTCGCCAGCGTAGAGCTTTTCACGGCTCTTGATAATTGAGCAAAGCAGTGTGTATCTATCGAAAATTCTTGAGAGCTACTTTTTTATTCAAGCCAGCCTCACACCTGTCTGTTTCTTGCGCAGATTCACAAATGAAAAAGATACGATCACTTTGACTAGGCAAAACGGAAAAACTACACCCACTTTTCCAATTTCACTAATACTTCTTTCTTTCTCGATCGTTTATACCATTGTAATGAACTCATGTTGTGTTATTGTCTGATGAAGATTAAACGGTTTTGTGATAGCAAATAAGGAGAACTGAGGGATTTATTCCTATTTTTTCATAAGAAAATCAATGAAGTGTTTAAAAGTGTGTTACAGATTTGCAACATTCTTTTTCCGTAATAATGGTGCGCATCAAACCAGGTAATCCAGTAGGAAAAAGAACACTTGCAAGTTTTTGAGAGGCACCATCTACTCAGTTGTTTTAAATGATCTAGGCTGACAAAATATACTTATATCTTTGGTACTGTTCAAGGATATCAGTTCTATTTCTCGCAGTGACCTGTTGTGATAATTAAAGTCTCAGAGAAACCGCCTTCATTTGGCATGCTATTAGCTGGACTTTTGTAACGATGCGCACTGATGCAAACCGTTTTGCAGCCACCGGGAAACGTTTCTGTATTACTTCAAGTGATGCCAAATGACCATACGAACAGAAACAAAGTATCTTAACAAAACTTCTTATGACAAGCTCGTGAATCACGGCGCAGCTCCTAGATACCGGACATCAGATAAATGAAGATGCGTTCAAAAGAATTATGAAGGTACCCCCATAGCCCTCAGAAACCTTCCTAAAACGCCATCTTGCGTCTGCAGAGGCGACAGCACTCACTTTATTGTGACCAAGTTTNACCAAGTTTATGTAAACAAAAACAATTTGCTAAACCAGCCCAACAGCTCCCCTGGCCCAGGCCCGACACCGGATGTCAATTCACCCATGACCCTTCTCGGGACCCTTGGACCTAATTAAGTGACCTTGACCTTCCGCTTTAATCTCTCTTCTCCTCGTTTCCCTTCTTTGTTTCTCGATTCCACGTTCTAAACCACGGACTACCAATGTTTTAAGTCTTTTGCTGCAACTTTTCACCACTTCCATAGCGTTCAATCAACGCATATTCATTATGACATGATTTCTTTCACACCTGTTTACTTCATATACGTAAATGTAGTAGTCTGAGAAAGAAGTTATGGAAACGAGCTTGTTCGCTACTCGTCAATTCTTTTGAAACTCAGNCTTCCTTCAAAAGTCAGCAGATGATGCGGATCATATGTGTTTCGACATATCAGACGAATGGTTTGCGATCGACCATCATTAAGGTTCGTTCAATTTTAGGCAATGAATTAAAGCTTTTTAGTCAATAAAATAAACACGAATCTTTGGAATATTGGTTTTGAAAAAAAGTATGAAGTAACAAAGAAAACTAAACAAGGCAATGAAATTACCTGATGTCCAATGAGTTATATGGCTATATTGATCAAACTCATGCAACACCCGGCTTTTCATCACTTTTGTTCTTCCCAATGGTTAGGTTTTCGAGCCACATCCACAGGATTTCATTAGCTATTGCCCCACATAGGACGCAACATTTCTGAAATAATATCTCATAATCTTTGCTTCCATTGGTAGAATGCCATTAAAATATAGGATTTTGACGACAGTTGATGGTGCATCAGCTATCAAATGAGTAAAACATAGTCTAAAACATAATTAGAGTTTATTTACTAACATGACCTATGCTGCTTTGCATAAAATATTTTCCAAATCTGAGGTGTATCTTTTGAACTACTACAAATTGCATCATGTTAATCAAGTTTGCGCCAAATCACACGCTGAAAGAGAAGAAATAAGAGCATGGAAGATGATACACGGGCATTTGGCAAATTAAATGTCCGAATTATTGGATGTACTAGAACCTTAGTCTAAGTATAGAAAAAAAATACAATCTCTGTTTAAGTGCCAAGTACCAGTGTTATAATTCCAAAAGGCGGTACTGATCGAGATCTCCCGGTTATTGGGGATTACAGATGAGAGGTCAGTAATTTGGCCTGTGTAACACACAAAACTAATTAGAAACATACAACCGCCTTTCTGGAGGCACATCGAATAATGCAAAGGGCAGTCGGTAGTTATACTTTCAGGCACATCACTTGGCCCCTGGTGGTCTTGTTATAACTTTGATTAGTAAAAGTACCCTACTACTCACAAGTGAGTAGCATCTCACAACATCAGTACACCGCAGTTAATTCTTCTACTTCTTCAACTGCGAAAATATATCACATGAATGGTCATCTAAAGTCAGAGTATAAAATATTGATCATATTTGCGAAACTAGCGAAAACTGTTGACCAGTATTGTGTTCGAATGAAATAATACAAAACGGTCTAAATAATTGGGTTCAATTCCGCTAAAAAAACAAGAACCAAAAACAAAGCATCCGAAAATTCATGTGTCTAACTGCGTAACTCGATGTGGCCGTTACTAGCCTGTACCCCGTAATTTGTCTGCGCACTTCAATCTGATCAATGAAAGACCTCTCAATGGTTGACCGATCTCATATTTGCGCAGTTTTGCCTCCCTTCGACTGCGAGTGTTCCACATGCCCAAGTTTATCCCGGAAACAATCAATAGGAATCAAAATGGAAACAGTTGATGCATCGCACATTTCGTTAACTCACAATTCGATTGGTTGTAGAACAATCATTTGAAATTATGCGGGAAATGCACTTCCGTATGAGACAAAAAACACTGGACAGTTATTTTATCCTTAGGCGGATTAATCAATTTTTGATTTCAGGATAACAATCTTGCTGTTCGAGTGGTTTCAGTCTTATTTATTTCGGTCAGCTTATCAGTAATCGTCAATGTATGTCCTGCGGCATCGAAGCACCGTATTTGGCAACCAGAAGCCCGTCTCAATTTCCAAATATTGAACTATATAGTTAATACCGATCAATGTTCAGTCAGGTGAGACGCATTTTATGCGATAGTAATCGATATAAAGACCCCCCCCCCCCCCGGGATTTCTAATTGGTGACCCCAGAGTTTATGGTAGAGAACAGTGATCCTTACCGTTCTTAGTTGATTATTGTCAGAAAGGATCATAACATGAGGCTAATGTACATGAATCTCTATGCCAGTTGTGCTTAGGGTAAATTTTCACTAAAAATGAAAACACCGGCTCAAGTTGGGTGCAGCAATGGAAATCGAATGATGAGCATTAATAGCACAAACCAAGCAAAACTCTTTGGGCAATACACCATTCTTGAATGGAGCTATTCTGAGCTGACCTTCAAGTGTTGTGTCCTGTAAACAGGTACGCACGTCACACCCTGTGGAACCGTGTCCGCAATATGCATCAAAATCTACCGGGTTTTGTAATTTCTTCCGCGTAAACGAATGCAAAACACCAAGTTGCATCATCGTGGCCGTAACTAAGACGTAAGAGTAAAATATATATTAACCCGTCCAATTATTCGATTCAATAATACTTTGGCGTACCTACTTAATAAATACGTCAACAACGTGACGGTAGAGTGTTTGATTCCTATTGTTTTTTCAAGTAGCTGCCACTCAGTGTGAACCTCCTGTATGCAAGAAAACTGGTAGATTGTCTAGGGTAAATGCTATACTCTTTACATTTTGTTGAAACATGAACCTAATGGTTCGCATTTTATATATGCACACAACGGAATCAGCTGCTTGATCGCTTACAAATGCATCGCCAAAGTGGACGTTTCCGTTTTCCTGGCTAGAAGGAACTAATACCACTTCTCACAAAGATTGACTTTTTTTGTTGGAGAAAGTATTATAAAACTAAGTGACTCTGTGTTCATTCATGATGTTTTGGTTGTCAATAATGCGCGTAAATAAACGTCGTCTGTCAAAGTCATTTGGGCAATCTAATCTCTCATAGGTTTAGGAATTGATTGACAGATTTGTACATTCTCACTTGTGTGCGGTCAATTCCGGGGATAGAGTGTTTATTCGTTGGTTTCCTTATTTGCCCCGAAGGCGTCATGTTTTTCAGTTGTTATTCGGCGTTATGCACCAGGTTTCGCCAGATTCTTGATCGTTTCTCTTTGTCTGGAGGTACCCTCATCTCTTAGAATTCCGTACATCTATACTGTCTGCGAACATTAGTTTGAGTCAAAGTAAAAACAAACGGTACACTTCACCATTGGTGACGTGAACTTGTTAAGTAATTCCTCTGAACTATTTTCCATTTCAGTGATAACTGAAGTAGATGTCTTTCGCAGGTTATCAATCATCCAGCTGGTTGTCTGGCAAAGAACTTCCTTCTCGTCTGAGAATTACCAACCCACCATTCAAGTGAGTAAAATGTAACACCTTTGAAAAGTTGAAAACATCTTCAAATAAATAGAGGTTACAACTTTTTATTCACGATATGATTTTGGAACACCTTTCAGGTGTGCATGGATTTTATTGGTCTCTTTTTCATAGACTCCTGGAAACAAGGTTTGATGCTGCAATAGTAATGGTCGCAACTGAAGTTATCAAATATTGGCCCGCTGAGATATCTCGGAGAACCGGTCAACTAATTTAATGATTGCTTTTACACTACAGACATTGCGATGCTTCTGTGAAGACATTTTCGGTCCTAGAGGATAAACAAAACTTAATTTACCGAGTAAAGTGTCTGCCATTTGGCATTCAATCGAATTTGGGTACGAAGACTGCCACCCTACAAAGTCCCAAAATTTAACTTCAAAACGACTGAACGAAACAGCTAAAATATTTGCTTTTGGTCAGACACATTCCAGAACCACAAAATGTGAAGGTCTTCATAAGACAACGTCTTTCTCTTAACCATGTATTCAATTTGCAAATCAATTTGTGGAATACCGCACTGACGACAATCACCAATCCGTTTTGAGCATGCAGGTGGTTGTCAATGGTTTCTAGTTTATAATATTAGCCGCATGATTGATGAAGAACAAAATGTGTATGGTCGAAAATCCACCCTCAAATTGGCAGAGATAGATATTCTGCTTTTGTAAAAATTATTATATTAGTCTGATTACAAATTACTTTTGTAATGAATGGGTAGGAAGACAGATGAATGAGGTCAGGGAGTCGGGTTCAGTTGCATTCACAAGGTAACAAAATTTCAAGCACCAAACCCTGAATACAATCTCAGTTCTATTGGCACATATTGTTGGATAATGAGCAACCTTCTCAAAGCTCACGTGTGACTTTTCTCAATAAAGGAACTCAGGCATTTCAGGGTCTACACGACTTACTATATATTCTTTAATTTAAATAAACCCATCACAATAACAATCGATATTATTGTGTCTATCCCAAATGGCGGCGACCATTGGCTTCCATTCCTTCACATCACCTTTGCGGCTTGACGCATATGATGTGTCACTTGGAAAACCGGATGTTCTCCATTCAGTCCCAAGTTGACCTCAGCCCCATTTTTTCTAATAACCTCATTGTGTTTTACTTGTCCATCAACAAAATTAGTTTGATTGCGAAATGAGTTACAACTGGACAAGTAGCTTGCTCATGAGATAAACATCCAGCAGTGTCATCACATTGTTTGTTCTCTCTATGTGTATGATGAATGTTCAGATGAGGCTGTTCACAAATTCGGTTTGATTGAAATAAGAACAGCTATACCTGAGAGCAATCAGACTGATTTATCAATATAATCAATATACCACCGATGCTAAGGGTGAAATGTGTAATTCATGTTTTGATTCCCAGTCTCAACCATTTCTATTTGAATTGTTGACTGCAGACAAGAGGTGCTTACGTTTGAGCAACGACTGCTAGATGTGCACAATGTGGTAATGTGAGAAACGATGAGCGAATCTGCCGTCCAGGGCATATGCGGTTGTTTAGTGTGTGTATAAGATAGCTGTCCCTGTTACTGATTGATGTATACAATGAGTAACACCAAATTCAATAGAATTTTGCCCAGATAAAGTACAGAAAAATAGGTTGCCATGACGAATGATAAATGCGAAGGGGATTGGTTAATTATCCTTCGACGTATTGGTGTTCAAACGCTTCCTGTTACAGCCTTACATAGACAGGATTTTTCTGTGGCAAAGGTTGGTAGTCCCTTTCTAAAAGACTGCAGAAAACTTTTCAAAGTCTACACGCAAACAAACATCGACAAATTATGGTGCTCAAGCAATAGTTCTGGATGTTGCACGCACAACAGCTTTCAGCATGTCATTCGGCATTATTCTAAGACAAACGTGGTTTTCATGTTCATTAGAAAAATCAAGAACGTGCTGAGATAGCCTGAGTTGGACCGATTGTCCCTTTTCGAATCACAGGCCCAAAAGACTAAGGAAAACTATTCGGTTGAAGGCACATGGTGTGGGGTGTCTTTAAACCCGTAGTGATTCCCGGTTGAAAATATATTTGGACCTGTTTTAAATGTGTTGAGTGACGTTTCAGCAACAATGATGATTAGCATCATCATGACCATCTATCAGTTTAACTTTCCAGTTTCCTCCATAATCTGTTGGCAAACACCCAACCCCCGATATATGACTGCCATCCATCTCTGATGAAACCAATAAAGAGTGTTTTTGGTTGTTGTAATGATTCGAAATAATGAAACCGAGGATTTTGTACATTGCTTTTCGATAATTGCTCTTGAATCGTACAAAATGTGCCAAATCGTGCATGCTACAGCACAGCACTGGTCAATATTTTGCTTAAGTCTGAGCTGAAACAACGAGAAATAGGATGGATGGTAAAGCACGCACCGTTTTTATTGTTCATCGACTCCCCAGAGAATGCTAAAAATGTCCGGCTGTAAAACATGGCAGCTACCTATTTTTGAAATACCTACTCGGAAAGGTCATGAAACTGTCAGAGTTAGTTCGGAAATAACCGTCGTACGTTACCACTTGATGTGCGGTATTCAGCAAGCTGCCTGAAGGAAACAAATTCACTAGGGGAAACTAGTTTATGAGCCGCTTGATTGTGTTTGCGAAACATAATGATTCGCAAGTCCATGTTTTGCCTTAACTCATTTATCTAACAAGCTGACAACAAGTGAAACTATGCACAATTTATGGACTAACTAAAATGAATTATCTACATTTCTATCGATTAGCACATTCATCTATGGTTCTATCGTTCTCAGTAATATATTCTTATTTAGAAGTAATACTGTCCTCACACATAGGAACTAATCTGTTGAACAATCAGAACAAGCAATGTGTCTTGGAAGTTATTCACTCACCCAGGCAGGTTTCCGTTGAACGTTCGAACAATGGTTCGCTCACAGGAGACCCATGCGCTTCGTTATCAGTAGTGTCCAACTTTGTCGGACAGAACAATGGTTCACTACCATGAATTAATGTATTCGGTGTCCATAAAGATCCTTCAGACAGGACTAGAGGCTGTAAATTAATACACTCATTTTGTGCAAGCGGTTGAGATTCCGACACACATGTACTCTCCATAAACAACTGTACTCGACCCATTAGTGTGGGTTGCATGGCTGCGCTGAACAGAGCACGCTGTGTAGCATCCTTACGTAATCCATGTGGTAACTGACCCACAAAAAGTTGATCCCCAAACTTTGGAATCAATCCGGAAGAATTTTCCTTTGTGTAGAATATCCCTGGATTGAACGTGTGACTGGCCTCGTGGCCATCCAATCTCACAACAATCTTATCAATAGTGTTGGAACCATCTGTGTGTGATAGAACACGCAAAGTGAACAGGTGCCACCGTGTGTGTTCCGTGTGAGTGCTCCCGCCTTCGAACTGAGCACAATCAAGCATGAGAATCACATGGTCCATAGTTGTACGATATTGAGGTAAACGAAGTTCCAGCTCGATTTTCAATCTCCGATTTGGCAGTAAAGTGATTGAGAGGAATCTACCCGTGCTAACATCTTCGGAATACACCAATAGACCATTTGAATTCCGATCGTGAAATCGAACGGAAAGTGCAGATCCTGGGCATGGAAAAAATGCCGGATAGACTGCGTACGAGTCCTCCTGACGGATGAGAACGGTAGAGATGGACTGAGCAGGTATGTTGATTAAGATATGAAACACGTGCACAAACCAGTGCATACACCACAGACGTGAATACATTTTCAGTTGAAAAACTAAAAATCACTACAAATTAATATGGGTTATTTATAATAGCTATAATGTAAATATCCATTTGTTTAATAATCACAGGCTTCGAGAGCTTGGCTAACAGATAGGACGCAGAGAGTAGTTGAATAAAGTTCCCATTTTGATAATGTGGTTGTTGACACACGCGCGTGATAACTGTGGTCCATCAGTGGTCATTTGTGGGCATCGACGATTGGCTGGACAACCCAACCAATCACAGTGAGCTTGAACAATTCACGGGCAACTATGATGTGTCACGCACAAGTTCGGAAATCAGTGGTAAGCTTTCGCGAACAGTAAACCGTCGGACTGTTCACGAGTACCATGATTAAAGTGACAAAACGCATTCTAATATCCGTCTAGCTTTTGCTAATAAACGGGGGTTTTCTCCCACGGAACACACGATTTGTCTGCTAGAGGACGAAGCAGTAAACGTGACACATTCCTGCATTGTGTATATGGCAGTAGATTTATGGCGCATAATCATTGGAAATAAAGAAAAGCACATTGAAAATGAAGACATTTGGTGCGATTTGTTTGCGGTGACCAATAGATTGTTTGGGATGAATCTTCAAGCCGTTTAAATTACATTATTAGCATGCGCCTGCTAATAGCAAGTCTTCCTATTTACACTTAAATAAGTTGAATTGCATAAAACAAACCAGCAGGAATACGCACCCTGATGCAATCACAAGGTTTATCAAGTAATGAAGTAATTACTGTTGGAAAAATATCCTAAGGTTTTTTTTAATTTAAAAATCACCATAGAATGTTATATAAACGTTGTGGTATTGTGACTGCGGAACGCAAAACAAATATTTATCAGTACCATTAATTTATAATCCCGTTAATCTGATCTCATTTCAGAATGACTTTAGCATCACTTTTCTGCTCTCTGATGCGGTAACATGCTGATGTGGGTATAAACCAGGATTGGTAACCCCCCCCCACGCAAAAAAAAGAAAATTTTAAATACGTAATTGATTTGGATATACTTTCTTTGTCACGTATTCCCGAGTCACAAGACTGGAGCAGTTGGCAACGTTTCACCTCATTTGCGATAGACTGATTCATAAACGCTATACTATTTTCACCGAAACCCGAAGTGTTTATCGCTGTTGGCTTTAGGTACAGAATTGTCAAGATGATATAAACAACATCAACGACGCGATAGATATGAGCGCGCACGGTGAAATTTGAATGCGGAACAGTAAGAAAGGCTGTATTTGGATAGGCCAACTTATCTTGACATTTGACAGCACAATAAAATGTTTTCCATCAAATGGGTATGTCAAGGACCAATCTGTTTGATTAGGAGTTGCATTTTGCTGTTAAAGTTCAGCAAAAGAGAGATTTGATTTTGCGCTTTGGTTTCAACACAGTGCCCGATTGAAAGTATCATCAGTGAGTTAACCAGACACACAACAACTACACATTTGGGCTATAAACATGCATCCAGATGTCCTGAGATGAACATATCTGTATAAACAGATAAATATAGATGTACGGACACATGGATTAACTGGTAAAAAGAATGGAAAATCTGATGAATAGTAAAGTTACAAAGTTTCCAAAGTTTTATTATGGGAATAATTTACAACCTCATGCTTTTATCATCCCATTTATTCGTGTTATGGTTAAAAGACAGTGATACATACAATTCCTGGTGTAAAATGTTAGTTTCTGACGGGGCTTCTGTCATTGCTGGTCGCAGTTTGAATTATATTGGAGTGTAAAGTGTTCTAATGCTTCATGAAATCTCACTTTGAACGAATGAATGCTTGTCGCACAGATGCCATTCATTGGGAGAGAGTTCCAGATCAACCACATTGCGAATGACTGACGCCGACATTCCATTCGGCATTTTGAGACCACGTATATCCTCTAAACTGAACGTTCATTGATAATTTTAGCCGCGGTTGACACGAAGTGAGTATCCGTACGCATGCATGATGAGGAATCAGTGACTTGACCGAAAAAGAGCAAGACCGGTAATAAAGAGTACCGTAATCCATCGACGAAACTGCCGGGAAAAACAAATCACAAGAACACGCAACGAAATCATCAGAAGGAGAGGACGTTTCCTGATGGCTTCACGTCTACAGACAAAATATTAAAGCAAATACGTTTTAAGGCCATCCCGTTTGGAAATGATATTTCATATGGAATAACTGTCTTTGATTAGTTTTTCTTTTGAAATTGTTGGTTGAAAAAAAACTGAACGAGAGACAAAAATATACACCTATATACATGGAATTAATACTGGTACCGGTTCCAATTTCTGTTATTGGAGAATGAGCTTCTTTTGGACGCAACCCATTTAAAACAAATGATTTGTTGCGGCTTGAAAACAAAAGCCTACGCTCTGTGATAATTTGTAGCCTGAGGATATTCCCCAGTTTTGCTAATTAGCTCGAGAACGGCAATCAGGAAATGGGTGTGAGTTATGGAATGAATGGGGTCACACCATACACATTTTGCTGATTGATCACTGATTGCGTTCTCTTTTGATGAACCTTTTCCAGGTCATCGATTGATTATTTGCTAATATTGAACCATGGTTTCATGAAGAAATGACGTGCAGCTACCAATTAATGTGCAGGGTCAGTGTAAACGTAACAGGATGTAGCTACAATGTCATCCGGTGATTTCGGGAACTGACCAAGGATTGTCTTCATGCCGATCATACTAAATCCAACAGATACACCACTTTGATGCCCAATTGGGCAAACTACGCATCAGGCAATAACCGCAACCAATCGAGAAGCAGAAAACTCTGGAGATTGCGGTGACTGCAAATGTACGTTTCGTTCAATATGGGTGTTTTTATAGACTATCTGAACTTCCTCCGGGTTTTCTGCTAGGATGAGGAATAATGTAAAAGGCGCTCCCGGTACATATTGACAAGCGTTACGGAAACCAAAAACAAATCAATCCACTATCATTTACACAAGGAATGCAGTTTCGGTTACTTGAGAAAAACCAACTAATATCACCATTTGATTCGTTCAATGATTGCTAATCAGTTTCATTCGCCGGCGTTTGTGAAGTGCTGTTCTTTGTCTAGGCATATAAGCAGACACACAGTGAACACTATTCGGTTTTATCGCTCTCCTAATAAAAATGATGATAATATCAAATAGAACAGCTGTTATAAGCAGTAGTAGAATGACAGAAAATAGTTTCAGTTGTGAATCGTTACTGCATTAGTTACCATACACGATTTTACTGAGAGTCGTTGCATTTGTGAAGTTTGACTGAACACCGAACCTTGTAGGTAATCATTTTGGTTAATCACGGACCCTAGGTGCCGTTGTCTCATGATTGTCTGAGCATTCCACAGCATATGGCGACATAGCACTTCTTTTTATTTATTCATGTCAGATGAACAGTGTCATGCGCATTTCCCTTGGCATTGAAGATACCATGGAGGTTTGGCTTTTTGTGTACTGCACCCAGTTCTACGAGATCTGACCAATGCTTATTTGATCACTTGAAACGACATTTGTGGTCAGGGAATGACAGTAACGTATTTTTTATCAAATATCCGAAATATCCTTATGGTGGTCCGGCAGTAAACGTGACTTGGTTATTTATGTGTTTTGCACAACTGGCGTGCTTTATCGATCCGTTTGAATGCTAAATGCGGTGTGTCGGTTATCGGGTGACATTAATCTAAACCTCCCAATCAAGACGGTAGTAAACTGAATGAGAAAACACCGTTTTGTGTGAACGAATTTCCCTCGACTGGTAATTTCAAAATCAAATCAATGCTAAACTATGTTTTTCCATAATGCTCGAAGGAATCAGTTGTGCTACCGTAAACGTGCGGATACATTTTACTTAAAGGGAGTTTATCAATGGAAATGTTAGACGTACGATAAATAGCACCGTACAGTTGTGTAATCCTTGTTCGAAACTCGTTTCAAGTACCTACGTTTTGTGTATCCACTGAATCCCTTTACAGATGTTGTTTAATAATTCGAATGTTCTCTCTGTGCTTAGTACTATCGTAAGCCAATCTGCACTGATGTAGGACTAAGATAAGCATTATGTATACATAGTTGATTAAAGTATTTTAGTGATATGATAAGAGTTGGTTACTTTTGCTCCTGCGCATTATTTCTCATATGGACAGCGCTCTGTCCCGTATTTGGAACATCCTCTGCCTAGATTGTAGCACAGGAGTTATCTCTAACGCAAATTAATTTCACTGTTTCCGAGGTCACATTTGAAAGACAGCGAATAAAAGCGTTCCGTTCAGTTCAGTAAGTTGTTTGAGCATTGTTCGTCCAGTGATGCACCATTACATCAGTACTTTATGAACTGCATAGCGAAGTCACGATGTTGTGTATCCACTGTCCATGGGATCTGTGTTAAAGACATCGGTCACTGGGTGTAACCTTAACATAGACTGGAGATTGATAAAGCGGTTGTGATGGTAGCCATATCGGGTATGAATATATTTCTTTATACTTGTTGGCGGCATCCGCGTGTAACGATCAATGCGCTTAAGGGTTTTCTTATTCCAAGTTGCTTGCCCACCGTCAATATAACGTGCGCAGAGTAACTTTTGTGAAGCCTCCATGTAAGAACTGCTTTGCATACACTTACAAGTGACCCCAAAGAATACATTTGAATCAATTTGAACCAGAAAGATGTAAATTTGCATCTCATCCCTTCTACATTTCTGAATGGAAACGATATATATTATGGACACCTTAACTAAAAAATCAATAGCGAAACACGTGTGCTTTCAAGAGATCTATGTATATCAATCTAATCT